>JABUQX010005312.1:27500-35000 GCA_015478945.1 Trachelipus rathkii | reverse complement strand
TTTTCCCAATTTATCAGTATCCTGCAACAACGACGACTTGCTTGCCTACTGCCAACATTTGGAAAACCTCCACAGTGATTTCGTAGAACGATTCCAGGACATTTTGAAATTGGAAATACCAGACTGGGTGTTGGATCCTTTTTCAAATGTCAACACAGCAATATCATTCCAGCTGCAAGAAGAACTTATAGAACTGACAACAAACGAGGAAATGAAAATCAACTTCAAAAATGGTTACCAAGAATTTTGGCTACAAAAGCCAATCCCGCAATTGTACCCTGGATTGTGGTCGATCGTTCAACGATTTTTGATAGCATTTCCATCGTCATATTTGTGTGAACGTGGATTTAGTGCTGTGGTAACGCTGCTTACTAAAAAGAAAAAAATCGTTTGCATGTTACCGAACGCGGCGACTTGCGGCTGTTTTTGAGTAAATTCGAACCTGATATCAACAAACTTGTTAAAAATCATCAGATTCATCCTTCACATTAGATTAGTTTTAAAATTAAAATTGATTATGTTTGTTTAAAATTAAAATTTATTATGTTCTGGACACTTTTGAAAGTAGTTTATTTAAACTATAAGGTAAAAGATAGAAAACTAGGTATGAAATGTAAAAATGTAAGTATAAATGTAAGTTTAAACTCCAGACCAGACTTATATAGTCACACTATAATTAAATTGAATTAAAGTAATGAATGTTCATTTTGGTTTTTAAGTTTGGTAAAGTAAAAAAAAATTGGGGGGGCGCTGAAAAATAATTGATTTTCAAAGTGGGCGGTAGACGAAATAGGTTTGAGAACCTCTGACTTAAGAACAATGTCTCTTTTTACCCTCGGCGGCATCCTTTGAAGTCTCTCTCTATTCGACGCATGCCTTATCAGTTATGTGGTTGTGGTTAGATAAAGAAGGTCGCAAAGTGATTACATACTACTTATATAATATAGTTATATATATATATATATATAATATATATAATATATATATAATATATATATATTATATATAAATTATATATATATATTATATATATATATATATATAAATATAAATATTAGCAAAATAGAAATATATTATATTAAAAGGACGTTACCGGGGAAGCACAGGAGGCCGGGCCTCCTCTAAAAAGAAATAAAAGCAACTAAGTTGTAATAAAATAATCAAATTACTATTTTACTATTAAAATAATTTTTTTAAATGTTATACAAGAACGCTAATTTTACATTAAGATCATTTATTCTCTTGCGAAACATTATTTTTTCATAAGGATCATTGACTGGAGGATTTCGATTGTGCCTCCAGAAAGCAGTAATTATAATGTTTGTCAAGAACACTGGTTGTCATGGCCAACGTAAAATAACCTTAGTTCTATTTGTCTATTTGAGGATTGTTCCACAAAGCCTCCTCTCGAACACTCATAAAATAACTCCTTCTCAAATTTCCAACTCTACTTGACTCATAAGTAGTTGCCCCTTTGCAATAACATTATTGAACAAAATAAAGAAAAACATAATTTTTTTAAAATTAAATAAAAAAAAAATTCTTAATATATATATTAATATATATTACTATATATAATATATATATTATATATATATATATATATTATATATATATATATATAATATATATATATACACGAAAATGTAAAATAATTTTAACTTTATATATATATAAGATATAGTATATATATTATATTATATATATTTTTTTTACAGTTGTCACACCACCACTCACGGGCGAAGCCCTTATTCAAGGAGGGTGTTGACATGCCTCACAAGTTCACAACTAACGCAAATTTCTGATGTGAACACAGACACAAACTTTGAAGTGCGGAAGATTAAATTGCAGAAAACACCAGAAGATGGAAGAGAATTCCACAGAACAGAAGTGGCTGAAAGAAGGAAGCACCGCAGCGGAACTAGCCTTGAGTTGCCAATTATCACACAAAACTCATGCGCAGACACAGACCCCTTGTGCTACGAGACGTCGTAAAGGTTGAGGTACGCGAGTGACAAGTTCCCTAGAGCACCTGCCGCTGCGCTACCTATAGAAAAGAGATAAAAGCACCAACATGGCGCCGCAAAGATAGAGGGTCAAGTGAAGTGGAAAAGTACGGAACAGTTTATAAGTTTTTGGCCTTTGACTCGACCCTGTCAAAAGCCTGGGTGAACGAGAGCCCCCCAAGATATTGAGAAGCAGTACTCATACAAGGGCGGATGAGGCCCTTGTTTATGGAACAACTGAGAAGAGGAAAAAAAGTCTCGCCAGTCTAAACAGAACCCCCAGTTTCTTTGAGGCCGCGCTAGCAACCGTTGTGATGTGAGGATTCCAAGACATTTTTTGTTTATGTTAAGCCAAGGATGTTTATATTTCAACAGGAGAGACGACGGGAGAACCGTCGAAAGAGAGAGAGGAAAGTTGGAAGGTGTTTTAGAGAGGAGATTTGTGTAGAAGTTGAGTTTTTAAAGACATTAAATTCACAAGTTGAGACGAACCCCACCCGGAAATCCTTATCCAAGATCAGCGAGAGAATAGAATCGAAAGATTAAGCGAAGGGCAATTCTAGAAGTAAAAGATAAAGTAGAATTCAAATTTGTTATAAGAATGAAGGTCGAGTCATCGGGCATACGAGTGATAGAGTTAGATGTGCAGTTAAGAAGATCATTAATGAAGAAAGTAAGAATTAAAGTAGGAGATAAGACAGAAACCCTGAGGAACACCACCATTTACAGAAAAAAAGAAGAAGTCGCCCCGTCAACAACAGCCGACATTGAGCGATTTTAAAGAAAATAGACAAAAGTAAGCAAAGTGAAGGAGAAAACCCCTAAGGAAGGGAGCTTGGAGAGCAGGGACGCGTGTTGCCATACCCGGCAAATGCTTTGGATATGTCAAGCGCCACCACGCAAGTTCCCCGTAGTTCCTAAGGCGGAAAACCATAAATCAGTAAGATAGAAAGTAGTATCGCCAGTAGACCTCGAGCGCCGAAAGCGATACTGGCGATCGGAAAGAGATGTGAATGAAATTCCAGATGATCTAAGAAAAGAGAGTTGAGAAGGGTTTCAAAGATGCTTAAGATAGGAATACAAGTGAGAGCATAGGAACGATAGTTAGAAGGATCAGAGCGGCGTACCTTGTTTTCGGAATCGTTGGACATGGCCGTGTATCCAACAGCTGAGGGAAAGTGTTATATTAACATAGAGGAGAATAAAGTTGAACGAGGGCGGGCGTTCAGCCACGCGAAGCCACATCCTCAAAACGTCGGGGAGGAATGCCATCGAGGGCCACCCGCCTTCCTAACGTTCGTAGATTTCAGGAGCCATTGCACCCGATCGTATTGGAATCACAAGCAAAGGTATAGGACACCTGAGAGGAAAAGGAGGAGAAAAGGAATGCCAGAATCGGCCAGGGTTGAGTTAGAAGGAAAATAGGAGGCCGAAGAGATTGCCTTTTTCAGTTGGAGAATAGCAACAGAAACCATCAGAGCGAATAAGAGGAGAAAAGACAGATTTTACAGAGTATTAGATATTTTGGCAAGAGGCCAGAAAGATTGTCAGTAGGAGAACCAAGGGTTAGCGCACTTTCGTTTGATGAAAGCTCCCTTTGCTCGCGAAGATTATCCCTGCAACGATTTCTAGCAGAATTGAAAATTAGCAAGAGTGATAGGAGAACGAGAATTTTTCCACTCCCGAAACGCACTGTCTCTAGCCTGAATGGCCAGAAACAAGCACGATCGAACCATGGATTATGAGGAGAGAAAGATTAGGTCAAGAGAGGAATAAACCTGCTCATGCCATCAACGACTACAGCTCCCACCTTATCGCAGAAGAAGTCGAAGCGTCACCAGAGGCAAAGCAGTCATTCCAGATTATAGTTAGCGTAGAAGCGACGCGAAGGCCCCCCAATCGGCCCGATCAAACAGTGCCAGAAAAAACGAGTAGGGCAGGATGGAGCGTTGGAGAAAAAGTAATAAAATTAAGAGATATATAGTTGTGGTCAGATTTACCGATAGGAGCGAAAGTGGGGTATTTTAAGGAAGAAGGACTAGTGGTGAAACATAGGTCGAATGTGCTTCAAGAATTGGTGTAGTACGATCCGAAATGGTGTGGCGTTCTTTAATTAGTGCTCCAGATCGTTGAGAATGCTGAATGATTCGGCCTCCTCCCCACCTTAAATCGTATGACGAGGACCCCAACCAGTTCAGTGTAGTGTACATTTGAAATCCCTAAATTAGAGACCTCAGTATTTGGATGAGAAGATGTAAACAGCTCGTGAGTAAGTAGTAAGAGATTAATTCAAAAAAGCTGAAAATCGGTTTCTGTTGTGAGAGCAGTAGCCAGAAGCACAAGATTATTTATAGAAGCCGAGAAGATTTAAGCAATAGAACATTGAAATTACGGAGATTCGAGATCACGAGACGTGTTACAGGGTGTTTAATGGTTAACAGTAGCACCCATACTTCCACCCTTTAGACGGAAAATATGAAATATAAGTTATAGTTGGACTTATTAAACGAGTTAGAGGATGAATTTCTAGCCATCTGGGTCTCAGACAAAAGAGCCAAAGTTAGGGGCTAGATTTTAGAGAGGTGGTGTTCCACAGATGCAGAGTTAGATTTAAAGCCGCGGATGTTGGTAAAGTCGATAGAAAGCCGCGGCGTCTGTGCAGAGAACCGCCATCAGCCACACACGCACAACAAACAAAACAAACAGAGACAAATACAGACAGACAAAAAACGGAAAGCTTGAAATCAGATTAAAGGTTTTTCACTTCACTAAAAAATGTAAAATGATTAAAATGCTAAAACCGTATTTACAAAATATATGTAAAACTGAAAAAAAATCCAGAAAGTTTAAAACATACGCATTCACACACCCTAACAGATTTACGAATAAAAAAAATTACAATCATTCAACATAAAACTAAATATGTATAAATTAAAATAATATGCAACTAAATATGCAGGTGTTGTGAAAAACCCTTTTAAAATAAATGCCGTTTTCTGGGTGTCCTCCTCATGAATCGGAATTTGCTAATAGCCCTTTGAAAGATCAAATTTCGAAAAGAATTTATCTTTAGCAAAATGGAAGAACAAGTCCTTCACCGTAACCGTTGGCTCCGGATCAAAAACCGTTATATCATTTAACTTTCTGTAATCAACACATACCCGGTTTGACCGGTCTTTTTTCTTTACCACGATGATGGGAAATGCGTATGGTGAATATGATTTCCGTATTATGCCTAAATCCAACATATCTTGAATTTCCGTCTTGAGTTGCGGACTACCCGGTTACGGTAAGGCATACGGTTTAGATTTTATAGGATCGCTGCTAGTGAGTATGATCCTATCTTTAAAACTATCATAATACCCCGGTTTGTCGGTAAATATACCCGCGAAGCGCTGTAACAACACTTCCATCTCTTGCTTTTCCCGTTCCGAAAGATTCGCATCTATAACGACTTCACTGATTTCTTCATTAGTATGCCCGTTCCAAATGCCACCCGGGAGATCGAAAGAATTCTCAACGTCGTCATCATCGTCCTCCAAAACCCCGACGACGACCTATACCGGTTCCGTGTTCTCTGGACTCGTATCATTGGTTCTCTCCACACTTTTTTAGTAGGTTGATATGATAAATTTTCACCTTTTCCTTACATCTTATTTTATAATTGCAGCCATCAATCGCTTCAACAACAACGAATGGCCCTTTCTATCTCATCAACAGCTTATTTTGAGTAGTCGGCAACAGCACTAAGACTTTATCCCCTGGCGACAGATTTCTGCATCTCCCCTTCCCTTTATCATAATATTTGTCACGAGATCTTTCCAAATTTTCCCTATCTATCTTTAGAGTTTCCTCTAACTTATTCCATAATTTAAATGCGTATTGGTAGGTATTTTCTACAACGTGGTTCGTTTCCTCTAGCCATAGTTCCTTCAAAATTTTCGTTGGTCCGCGCACCGTCCTGCCATAAAGAAGCTCGAATGGCGCGAAACCTGTACTTGCTTGAGGTACCTCTCTGTATGCAAATAATAGGGAGTTAATATACTTCGGACATTGTTTTGGTTGCTCGACGCATAGTCTCCTGAGCATTGTTTTCAGTACACCGTTGAAATTTTTGGACAATCCATTCTCCATCGGATGATAAGGTGAAGTGTGTATCTGCCTGATTTTTAACATTTTCGAGACCTCTTTCAATAACCCGGACATAAACTGAGCCCCGAGGTCTTACAATACCTCTTCTGGTATACCAAGGCAACAATAGATGTCAACTAAAGCACCAGCCACAGTCTGGAGTCTATTTTTATGAGGGAAATCGCTTCAGGATATTGGGTCCCATAGTCAACAAGTTTTAATATGAACTTATGACCTTCTCGTGAAGGAGGATTTATGGTCCCGACCAAATCGATGGCTACCCTCTTAAAATGTACGTTGATTATTGGTACCTTAGTCAGCAGTGCACCCGCCATTCCTATATTCCTCGACGTTTTCTGACACACATCGCATGAATGACAATTTCTTGTGACATCGTCGTAAAGGCTCGGCCAATAAAAGCACGTCCTTATCCTGTCATAAATTTTCTTTATGCCCAGGTGTCTCGCTAGAGGTGCGTCATGGGTCAACTCTTTAGGGAATTTCTAATCTTGTGCGGTACCACAACTTTTTCTTCTTGAATATCGTTATGGATCTCAAGTTTATATAATATGCCTCCCTCTACCTTATACCTTCTATCGCCGGTTAATGTTAAGTGATGTATTTTCTCGAGCGTCTCGTCGGATCTTTGTAAGCTCGATAATTCGTTCTTTTTAATTTCTAACCCTAGTTCCGTAGATAACCTCACTTTGAATGGATGTAAAGCGGTGTTACTCCTTCTACACATATTCGGATTTGATTCATCAACCCCCGATCCTGATGGACTACCGCCAATGGGTTCGGTCTACCGATCCACCTCGTTTAATGCACACTGTTCTTCACCAATCAGTCAATCAGCACTCCCGACGCACTTTTGCGACCAAAAGACAAGCATTTATCTGTCGCCTACGAACTCTCAATAAATTGAATTTCAGAATATAAGTCTAGCAGTTACCTTATCCCCTGTATCCTTATATAGGGAAACATTACTGCTCTAATCCAATCCATCTGACTAACCCTCTATAAAAACGCCTTTGTTTAAACAAGCTCCAAATCCAATCAATCACGATCTCTCCTGCCGTTCTTGATCATTTCACCAGTTAAGTTCATCTATACCTGCAGATTTACCATTCTTCAACTTTCTCACTTCTCCCCGATTACTTCTCCCCAAAATACCTTTTCCTTTTTTTCACCATCAAACCCACACACAATTCACTATTCACCTCTTCGTTTCCTGCCAATGTATGCAGATTTTCGAAGTAGTTCTCCACACTCCCCTCACATTAATTCATCAAGTACAAATGCACCATCGGTTATTCTTTAGTCATAAGCAGAATTACCCCTTATTCTCATTCTTAACCTTTTC
>JABUQX010005312.1:0-22500 GCA_015478945.1 Trachelipus rathkii | reverse complement strand
AACAATATGTATATAGGTCGAATTGCTAGGTAGACTTGTCAGATTCAGTCATTAGATTCAAGTAGGTGGTAGAGGGTTTGAGAGGGTAGATTTTGATGTGTCTGGGAATAATTTTCAACATTCAGCAACTACTTGCAAAACATATGCTTCTGCTCTTCATCCTTTGCTATGCTCGCATTATAGTCTTGCATTAATTTGACAACCCTTTCGTTTGTGTTGTTTACAACTCTAAAACGTTTGACAATTCCCTGTCTTTTCAAGAAATCCAGGTTTTCGTTCCAAACATCCGGATAGGAATGTAAGAAATGAGTTGAAATGTTGAACCTTTTGAAGAAGCTGAATGTTAGTGGTATAATTAAGTAATGACTTATTTGTCCAAAAAAAGAAAAAGCCTCTCAAAAGCGATTAGGCTTTAACTATCCTATCGCTTGTATGTTTTCCCCCAAGCCTCAATAGCTGCTTAGATCATCATCAGATCATCATCGATCATTCATCATCATCATTCATCATTCATCATCATCATAATTGCAGATCGATCATCATCATCATCATCATCATCCATCATCATCTATCATCATCATCATCATCAACATCGCTGTTTTCTACAAAAAACAACTAGTTTTGCACCATGTTTATTTGAGTCTTTGTCTAAAGTTTGTGTCCAAAAAAAGCGAAAGCAACTTGCTCTGGGTTCAAATACCACAAATGATTTATAAGTTTAGACAATGCCTCCTTATAAATGTCTCTGTCAATTTTTTCATAATTAATTAAGGTTTTAAACAACTGTAAATCTTGGTTGGGGGCCAATGTAGCTTTAGGCATTAAACCAAACTTTGACGATGGAGCAATTAAATTATGAATAAACAAAATACTTTCTGATGAGCATCTATTGCGGAGTCACTTAGGGGAAAATGGGATCCCTGAAAAAGAAATTTTTAGGAATTGTAGTGAAAGAGAATACCGAATATTGAAAGTCTTTCTATTGAATGTCTTTCGTTTTTATAATATTATTATTATTCTAATTATAAGGCCGTAATCTATTCGATGAATTAGAAGTTGTTGCATATTAAACGATACAATATACCAACGTTTTAATTACAGCTATCCGAGGGCTTAATTTGATTAGAAAGATTAATGGGTGAATCAGAAGGATAAAGTAGAGATGCATTTTGAAGACGTACAACAACGGTTGATGAGAACGTTGAGATTGTGGTTAACGAAAGTCCCAGATTGATAGCAAGATGAAGAAATTAAGGGCGAGGCTGCATAATCCCGTTATTCTGAGGAGATCGTCTCCTGTGTTCCACAAAGGAATGAAGAAGTAGCAGGAAATGCCAGTGAAATTAAGCGAGAATGAGGGAAGCGTTTGTGAGACAGAATTTTGCCGCGCCTACGAGAAATTTCGTAAGAAAAATGGGCTGGAGAAAAGTGTTGACGTCTTCATCACAGAGCTACGAATGCTGGCTGCGGTGGCGAAATTGGAAGGAGAGATAGTATTAAAACGGGCTTTTGTAATTGAATTACCAGCGTTGGTGAGTAGAGAGCTTCGAGCCATGGAGGAAATTGAACGAATAAGTTTGGAAACATTAATAGCAAAGACCATATCTTTGTTGGCAATAAAAACAGACCCGTGCATGGCGGTTGTGACTAACGAATGCTTCGAAAGACAAGGAAGCGGTCTTGCGGAGAAGAAATGTTTTCAGTTTGGGGGACCACACCTTAGAAGAGATTGTAGGAATAAAATTAAGAGAAATAAAGTCAAGTGTTGGTCGTGTGGAAAAGAGGGACATTATGCATCTCTGTGCTGGTCGGGAAACGAGGAAGGCGGAGCTGGAAACCAGGGACCAGCTTCGTTGGAGTGATGAAAAGAGGCCCTGGGGATTTGAAAATAATGAATATCACGATAAATAACACAAATCGGAGAGCGATAGTTGACACAGGGTGTTCTATTTCAGTAGTGTTGAGGAGATTCTGTAAGATGATTTATGGAAATAGTGAATTAATTGCATTCGATGGAAGTAGAATGAAATGTGAGGGTAGATCTCATTTAGATGTTAGCATTAAAGGAAAAAGATTGGGAGTGGAAGCTATAGTTGTTGACAGTTTGATCCACGGAATAGATATGATTTTGGGAATGGATATGATAAACAGCCTTGGAGGAGTAGATATAACGAAGGATCGTGTTATTTTCGGATTTGAGAAAGAAGAAAAAGGGAATGAAATTGGTGTCAAGAAAGAAAATTTTGAAAAAAAGGAAATATATAATCAGAGTAACAGGAAAATACTAATTGAAGATAAAGATTTCAAAGGGAGATTTGACGGAAAAAAATTGGGAAGTTGAATGGAGGTGGAAGGGAGAGGAACAGAAATTGAAGTCTTCGATCGGATGTTACGAAACCACTAAGAAAGAGACAAAAAGATTTGAAAAAGAAATTGAAAATTGGATAGAGGAAAGGATCTTAATAGAGGCAGGGAAGGACGACGGATCAGGAAGAGGAGTAGTTCCGTTAATGGCGATTAATCAGGCATCAAAGGGAAAGGTAAGGCCGGTGTTGGATTTTAGAAGATTGAACGAATTCATAGAATGTCACACGGGGGATGAAATCGTAACTTGTGATACGTTGAGGGAGTGGAGAAGGAAAGACGGAAGGTTAAAGCTGGTTGATCTAAAGGCAGCCTATCTGCAATTAAGAGTTAAAAGGGGGTTATGGAAGCATCAGGTGGTGTTGTTCAGAGGAAAAAGGTTTTATTTGACGAGATTAGGATTTGGCATTAATTGTGCACCGAGAATCATGATGAGAATCTTGAGAGAGGTGCTATCAGCGGACGAGAGAATAGGAAAGGCTACGAGTCATTACATAGATGATATAATGGTAGATGAAAACGTTGCAAGCGCAGATGAGGTGATAAGCCATTTAAGGAATTTTGGATTAATTACAAAACCCGCTGAGGATTTAGTGAATAACAAAGTATTAGGATTAAAAATCGAAAGAAGTAATAGCGAACTTGAATTCGGGAGAGGGAGTGAGCTACCAGTCATCAAAGATGGCGGTTTAAAGAAGAGAGAGGTGTTTTCAATGTGTGGGAAATTAGTGGGATACCACCCTATTGGTGGATGGTTGCGGGTGACAGCAAGTTATATAAAGCGTAGAGCTGAAGGAACAAAATGGGAAGATAATTCAGGGGATAAAGTTGTAAGTGTATTGAAGAATGTGATAGAAAAGGTGAAAGGGAACGATCCGGTAAAAGATAAATGGAGGGTCCCATTAATTAGAGAAGAAAGGAGTAGTTTGGTGTGATCCAACCAGTATCACTATGGGAGTAGAACTAGAAATTGGTGGGAACATTGCTGAAGATGCTTCATGGGTCCATAAAAAGGAGACATAGGTCACATAAATGTTGTGGAATTAGAGGCTGTATTGAGAGGAGTAAATTTGGCAATCAAATGGATGATAGAAGACTTAATTAGAGATAAGAACGGATTCGATGACTGTGGTGAGGTGGGTTAGTTCGATAATTAACAAGGAAAAAAGAGTGCTAACTAAAGGCGCGGCGGAAATATTGATTAAGGGTAGTCTCCAATCGAAAATATGTTTTCTATCAATCTTTATGAACATGTTGATTTTTAAGGAGTAACTTTTATTTTATTTGAAATTTATGTTTTCATGGAAATTCAAAAGTAGTTTTTTTTTAGTCTGTAGGGAGGATCCAAAATTCTGAATTTCTTACTTCTTCCACTAAAAAATTCATAAAAATTTCACGAAATTGCTTGAATATAGTGTGGTAATAAACATTTGATCATTTACTTTGAAATTCTAAAAAAATAAAAAAATAAGATATAAATTTAATTCGATTAAAATTTTAAATGTTTTTGGAGGCATCAACTTGTCAATCATGTGTAACTCCAGAATGTCCTATTGAATTTTAATAAAACTTTGTAGGCATGTTGTAACATCAATATGTAAGATTGCCAGAAAGTTTTATCATTACTGTTTGAAAACATTTTTTTTGGGGCGATTTTTTTCTCCAGGCTAAGTGGGGAAAATATAGAAATGAGAAAAAAACGCACAAAAGAGAGAATTTTTAAATTGTAATTGATTTTTACCTGGAAAAGAAAAATAATATTTATTTCTGCTTTAATAAAGATATTTTACTACATATTATTTATAACAAAATTACATTAATAAATTTAGACTTTTTAAAAAATATATTTGTATTTTAATATATATACTATATATATAATATATAATATATTATATATATATACTATAATACGCAGTAGTAATCATGATATATATAATAATATATATATAATTATGTGAGTATATATATATAATAATAGTATATGAATAAATATATTATATATAATATATAGTATTATAATATATAAATATTAATTATTCTTTTCTGTGTAATATATAGTTATATATATATATATATGATTATATATATATATATATATATATATATGATATATATATATATAATATATAATAATATATAAGCTATATATATATATATATATAATATAATAAATATATATTTATATATTATAATATATATATATATATATATAGTATACTATATAATTATATACTATATATATAATATATATATATATATAATATATGTATATATAAATATATAAATATATATATAAATATATAATATATACACTACATATATATATATCATTATATAATATATATTAAGTATATTATATATATATATATATATTATATATATATATATATATATGATATATATTATAATATATATAAATAATAATAATTAATATAATTATTGTAGTGATATAATATAATATAATATTATATATATATAATTATATATATATATTATGATATATATTATATAGTAATATATATATATATTATATAATATAATATAATAAGTAATATATATATCATTAATATATATAATATATAAGTATATATATATATATATATATATATATAACTATATATAATATATATATACGTATATATATATATAATTATATATATATATATATACGTATAGTAAAAAAATTTATTATCCGCAGGTGTGCGGGATGCGATAGCGGATAGTAAAATGGTTTAGAGTTTAGAACAGATAACTTTTATATATATTAGTATATTATATATATATATATGATACTATATATAATATGAATATATAGATATGTATATATATATTATATATATATATAATATAAATATAATATATTGGCGTCTACATTTTCGCTTTAGACGAGCTGAGGGGTATATGGGGGAAGGGGCTTAGGTGAATTCACATTCAAATTCAGGTGAAACAATCATGTCGTCAAAATATTATCGTGGGGGCTTTCTGTTTACACACTATTGTTCAAATAGTTTGCCACAAGCAAGATCGTGTTTTTATATATTAATACTACTATGAATATATAATTATATGAGTAATATATAGTAAGTATATATTAGTAAATATAGTATATATATAATATATTATATATATTATAAATATATTATATATTATATAATATAATTATATATTAATAATATATATATAAATATATATATAACTATATAGTATGATATATATATATATATATAATACTATATATATATATATATATACATAATATATATTTAATTATATATATATAATATATATATATATATATATATATATAATATATAATATATATTATATATATATATATAGTTATATATATATATATAATATTAATAATATATATATATTAAATAATCATAATATTAAGTATATTATATATATTATATTATATACTATATCAAATATAATATATATATATATATATATATATATAATATAATATAATAACTAATAATATATATAATATATATATAAAACATATATATATTGTTAAATATAATTATACTATATTATATTATATATATATTATATATGTAGTATATATAGTATATCTATATATATAGTATATATAATATATATACTAATATAAATATATTATAATATACATACTTTAGCTGTAATATTACTATATAATTATATTATATTATACTATATAATATATATTATATAATATAATATATATATATAATAAAATATTAATAAAAAAAAAATATATATCATAAATATATATATTATTATATATAAGTCTATATGAATATATATCATATAAATTTAGAGATATATTACTATACAATAGTATTTATAAATCTATATATTATAGTAAATAAATAATATATAATTATCTGGCTCGTGTCCAGTTCCGACTCGACTCCGAATCCGGTTCCAGTAAATTTCAAAATTGTGCTGCTCCGATTTTGGCAGAATTTATTTCATTTGCAAAAAAAAAAAAATATAAACTTTGACTCCGGCTCCGGCTCCGGTTCCTGCTCCGAGTAAATTTCAAAATTGTTTAGCTCCGACTTCAGGCAAAATTATTTTCACTTGCAAAAAAAAAAAATCTTTAACAAAATTAAATTTTGGCTCCGGCTTCGACTATAGGAAGTTCCGGTTCCATTTCAGAATTGTTCAGCTTCATTTTCGAGCAGAACACTTTTCACTTGCAAAAAAAAAGAAATATTGAAATAATGTATACTTTGACTCCGGCTCCGGCTCCGGCTCCGGCTCCGGCTCCTTCTAAATTTCAAATTGTTGTGCTCTGATTTTGGCAGAATTATTTTCACTTGCCAAACAATTATTGAAAAAATGTATCCTTTGATTTCAGCTCCGGCTCCGGCTCCGGCTCCAGTTTCGGCTCCGGCTCGGGCTCCGACTCCGGTTCCAAATAAATTTCAAAATTGCATAGCTCCAACTTCAAGCCAAAAAAATTTTTTACTTGCCCAAAAAAAATTCCTCAAAAAAATATAAATTTGGCTCCGGCTTCGACTCCGGGTTCGGCTCCTGCTCCGACTCCGGGAAGTTCCGGTTCTATTTCAAAATTGTTCAGCTGCGACTTCAATCAAGTAGAACACTTTTCCCTTTCTAAAAGTAAAAACATAATTGAAAAAATGTTCACTTTGGCTCCGGCTCCGGCTCCGGTTCCGGCTCCGGCTCCGGCTACAGGCACCTACCCCGATTTCATTTCGAAATTATTCTGCTCCTCATTTGGCTTAAATTTTTTTCACTTACAAAAAATTTCTTGAAAAACAAATTTATACTTCGGCTCCAGTACCGGCTCCGAAACTTAACACCGAAAGCCGGAATAGTTGAGAGTACGATCCCACAAAGGGGGGGTGTATTTAAAATATATAATGAGAGGAGTCCTAACGAAGAAATTTATAAAAATGTTAAGGTTTCATCTCATTTTAAGTTTTGAGACAGAGTGTAGGTGAAGCCGTTGAATAGTTTGTATACTTCCAGGTAAAATGAGGGTGAAGTGACAGAAATTTGTTGAAATTGGAAGGTAGAGGTTGACGGTATGACAAGACATTTTAAGGATTTAAGGAGGATCGTTAGAGATCGATTTTGCAAGCATGGGGGCGTGTAAGGGAAGAGACATTTATGTCGAATAATTGAAAGTATTTCATTTTATATATTATTATTGATTTTTTTATTAAAATTACAAATCTATTATTAATATTAAAGTTGTATGTGTGCAATGAGAAGCGTACAAGATAGCCCAGACTTTTTTAACTCACAAATACTAATACTGAATACTTAATAGCTAATACTAAGTATAATACTAATACAATACTAATCAACTAATACTAATACTAAGTACTAAGTAGCTAATAATGCTAATACTATATCACTAATAACCAAGAGATTATTATTATTCGATTATTGTTTATTTATTATATTATATAATTAATTATGTATTATTATTTATTATTAATTATATATTATTATTTGTTAATTGTGATGTATTAATTATTATTCATTATATGTATTATAGTATTGATATTTATTATTATTATTATTATCAATCTCATTATTATTTTATTAATTATTTATTATTAATTAATTATTAGCATTTATGTAATTCTTAATCCATTTATATAATTATTGACGAGCTTAAGCTTAAATTAATATAAATAAGTAACATCTATGAATAATGAGTAATGGGAATAATAATAATTAATAGAATTATAATAATAATAATCATAATAGTAATATAATAAGTAATTTAATAATAATATAGATAGATAAAATAATAATTTAGGAATAATGAAACTGAAAATACAATGAATAAATAATCAATATAATAATATACAGATAAAAATAATATTACACACTTATCTATGTTCATTTTCAATCTGTAAAGAATCTTAATGTAAACGGCTTTCGTGAATAGTAGAATACATGAATAATAAATAATAAATACTGACTACCACCATCAACAAATAATAAGTAAAATAAAAATAAAATAAAATTATACTTAGTAACATTAATAATAATAAAGAAGATATTTATTATTATTAATATTATTATTATTATTATTATATATTATTAATTATTATGATCATTATTATTATTATATTATTATTATCTATGTATATATTATTTATTATCTATTATTATGTATTATTATTATTATTATTATATACATTATTTTAATTATTGATATCATATTATTAATTATTATTATTATTATTTTATAGTTATTATTATCGTTATTATATTATTATTATTAGTTATTATTATTATTATTATTATTATTATTATTATTATTGATTATTTTGTATAAAAAGAAGATAGAAAAAGAAGAAAGAATAAAAAAGAAAAAGAAGAACGAAGAAGAATAGAAGAAGAAAAAAGAAGAGAAGAAGAAGAAAATAGAAAGAAAAATGTAAGAGAAAAAATTAAAGAAGCAGAAAGATGAATAAGAAGAAGAAGAAGAAGAAGAAAGAAGAGAGACAGAAGAAGAAGAAAAATGAAGATAAAAAGAAAGAAGAAAGAAGAAGAAGTAAGAAGAAGAAGCAGAAGAAGAAGAAGAAGAGAAGAAAAGAGAAGACGAAAGAAGTAAAGGAAATAATAAGCGAAATAGAAGACAAAGAAGATAGAGATAAAGTAATAGAAAACCAAAAAGGAAATAGAAAGATGTAATAGAAGACATAAAGCAGAATAAGAGAAGAAAGAAAGAAGAAGAAGATAGAAGAAGAAAAAAAATAATAATAGAAATGAATACATAATAATATAATAAATAATAATAATAAGTGAATAATAATAATAATAATAAAATAATAACTAATAATAATAAAATAATAATTAATAATAAATAATAATAATATGAGATAATAATAATAATAGATAATATATAAAAATAGATATATGATTTTAATTGCTTTTTCAAGCCCTCCAAAAAAATTTTCTTTTCAACAGAAAAATTTGTCAAAAAAAATTATTCTTGAATAATATAAAAACTAATTGATTTAAGTATAGGTACCAGCTTTGCGTCCGTAATAAATCGAACATAAGCGGGAAGTAAAACGTTTTCATTTTTATAGTATATAATTTTATCAAACCAACTAAAATTTTGAGTAAAGTAAATGTCGTCGTAAACTAATACAGGCAAAAAAATAAATTAAATCAAAATTAATGAATAAATTTAAATAAAAGTTCTGGGAAAGTTAACTTCCCATGACTTTTTGGCAATGTTGAAGGATGTTTAACAAGACATTGGACCATTTCGTTATATTTTATAATGTCTATGCATTGTTTAAAGTTAGTAACAACATACAACCGGAGGGATAGAGCATAACGAATTACCCTTCAACAATGAAGAATGGCGCAACATAAGATACATGAGTGTTAAGCCGAGCAAAATAATTTCAACCATTTTAAAAGAGAACGCACCCAAAAACACAAATCACGATAACAGCCCGATAAAGAGAAAGTGCTCTCTATCATTATAGAAGGAAAAAAAGTGATTTTTTATGAATTTGCGCCTTGGGGAATAACTTTGCTCTTAAGGGAATACTATAAACCAATGATAAACTAAAAACCTATAAGCGAATGTCCAATTTTTTTAACATCTTTAAATGACAAAAAGTTAATGTAAGTTAACTTTCTCTAACTGTTTTAATTTAAATTATAATTTTATTTATTTATTTCTCTGTTATTTAGCGGTTTACACGACATTTATTTTATCAAAAATTGTTAAAATATAAGAATATCAAAATTTATTCCTTCAAAATGTCCGAAAGGTACGGAGCGAACAGCTTGTAGCTATATTACCAGAATTCAATTGTTTTTTGATTTTATTGCGAGAAATAATTTTAAAGAAAATTTTCTTCTGTTGCATAAGACACATAACTTTTGAGGCTTGAATGCAACATGAATCATTCATAATTAAAATTATCTTCTAATGACATTTATTTCGCTTACTACATAATCTTTCTCCATCCTTTAAAATACTAGTATCAATATAATTAATAATATAAATAATAATAATAATATATAATAAATAATAACTAAAATATATTAAAATGATAATAAAATAAAATCAATAATAATAATAAATAATCAATAATAATCAATATTGAATTAATATAATAATAATAATATAATAGATAATAATAATAAATAATAATAATAATAATAATAATAAATAATTAATAATAATAATAATGAATATAATGAATAATAAATAAATAATAATAATTAACAAGCCTTTGCTTGCTCCTAAACGAGCAAGACTTGTCCTGAGCACGTGCCTAACGACACGCGCCAGAAGGCTCGCTACGTCCGCACGAGAAACGAAGCCCGAAAAATACTCATGATGACAAAATTTTGTAGTGAAAACCGTTACGTTTTCGTGCTGGTTTTAAATTTTTAATAGGAATAATAACAAAAAAAAGCAAAAAGTCAAAAAATATTTATTAATAACAACTTTCAATTAAGAATATAGGAAATCAAAATATGTGGACCGTAATGGCGGAAAAGGATGGTAGTTGTCAAAAATATGTTGCATGCCACATCATTCAACAAGAGTCGATATACGGATTTGGCACGTTTTTTCTGAGCATGTTTAAAAGTAAATAGGATATAGAAGAAGATAATATTATAATAATCAATAATAATAATAAATAATAATAATACATAATAATACATAAATTAATAATAATAATGAATAATGATAATAATATAATAATAATAATAATAAAAATAATAATAACAAATAATAATAATAATAATTTATAATAATTATATATAATAATAATAATAATTAATAATCTAATAATATAATAATAATTAATAATAAATAAGTAATAATAATAAATAATATAAATAATATAATATAATAATATATAATAATAATTATAATAATAATATAAAAATATAAAATAATAATTTAATAATTAATAAAATATAATAATAATAATAATAATAATAATAATACAATAATTATAATAATAATAATAATAATAAATAATAATAATATAATAATAATAATAATAATAATAATAAGTAAATAGATAAATAATTAGATTCGATTAATTAATAATAATAATAATAATAATAATAAGTATAAATAATAAATAATAATAATAATAATAATAATAATAATAATCAAATAATAATAAAATAATAAACTCAATATCAAGCATTTATTTAACATATGATTGTTGTGCTTTTTTTAAAACCTCCTAAATGTATTTCTGTCTGACAGAAGAAAATTTCGTTTAGTATTATCTCTGGAGATCCAAATAATAAAACTATTGAATTTAAATAAGCAGTACCAAGCTTTCCGTCCTACACTTGCGGAACATTTTCAGGAATAGTATTATTTTATATTTAACAATTTTGTATAATTAATATAAATATTTATTTAACTAAATAAGCACGAAAAAATAAATAAAATTAATCAATTTAAAAGTTAGAAAGTTAACCTACGTTGACTTTTGTTATTAAATAGCTTTAAAAAAATAGAACATTTCATTATATTTGATGTTTATTACTGGTCTATGTTTCCTTAAGAGCAATTGAATTCCCCGAGCGCAGATGTCAAAAAAAATCTTTCTTTCTTGCTAATGAATGGAGAAGCCCCTTAATGCTTTTATCGCGGACTTTTGTGGTGTCTTCCTTAATAGTTGAAATATTTACTCGGGCTTATACTTATGCTGCGACATCTCATGTTGAGGGTATTGAAAAAAGTATGCTTAAAAAGTCAAACAGAGGATGTTAAAAAGACCATTAATTGCCTTGCAAGCAAGCCATTCACGGAACATCTAACATTAAACATAAAGTAAAACAGCAATTGTGCCTTGGAAGACCTCTATGGCCTACCAAAGGTTCACAAGGACACTGAGAACCCACCCTTTAAGACCGATAGTAATTATGAACTGGTACCGTGACTTCATTAGTATCTCAAAACTATATAAACAACCTAATTAGACCAAATCTAAATGTAAAATTTATAAGTTTAAATCAACAGATGAAATTTTGGAAAAACTAAGGCAACATTAAACTTCTTTCGAATGCTAACAAAATTATATCTCTGAATGTTTTAAGTCTTTTCACGAATGTTCCTATATCGAAACTATTTAAACATAATATGTAGAAAATGTTTAAATCTCATAAATAAAACCCACCAACCATCCATTAAATGGAAGACATCCTAAAAGTTACTTTAAATATATGTATACACGAAAACACCTTAAGCTTCAATGGTAAAGACATTGAGAAAATATTCAAAAATAATCGTGTTTCAATGGGATCGACCTTTAGGACGCAAAACTTGCCAGATTCTAAGTCAATCAAGTTAGAAACCCAAAATTTTAATGGAAAAAGCCCCAATTCTCAAATCCTAATTTTTACGTTCGATACGTAGACGACACCTTGTGTAATATTTATCGACCCAGAACATGTTCAAGAATTTTAAAATCCAAAATAGAAGATCTCAGTGGTTTGAAAATTTACATTTGAAGGGCAAAAAATAGACTAATTAATTCTAACATTAAGAAGTTAAAATTAAAGAGAATGGAAAAAATTGATAGAAGTTTCTACGTTAAATCTACAGAGATAAGGGAACATACTTGAATTTTGACTCCTTCACTCGCTAAACTATACAAAATTGTCTAACACCATATAAGACTTGGTTCACAAGAGCGTTTAGAGAATATCCGACTGACTTGGACCCTCCTTTTTTGATTAAGAAATTACAAAGAAATAACAAAGAAATACTTGATAAACAAGTAACTTCGCCCCAGTATATTATAGAGAAAGAACAAATCAACACTTTAAATAATTTATTCGCCAATACTATCATAAAAATGAAAAAGATAAGCTCTAGTATATTATAAAACTGATACATATTAGTCAGAAAAAAAGGAGGAAGAAAACAATTAAAATTAAATTTGAAAGAACATATCAAAGCAAAAGACGAAGAAGCTAATTAAAGATATTAATAATAAGCCATTGAAACTGAGCTCGGGCTTCTCTACTTGCGTGGAAGGGCTTTCGGATGGTGAGAGTACGGCAACGTTGTGTACCATATTTCAATGTTCTGAAATGTGGCATGTACGGCCGCTTATGTTGATACACAAACGAATACCCACTCACATAGAGAATGTCGCAGCAAATAAAGTATACGAGTCAAAATATTTCAGCATATTAAGGAAGACACCTTTTATATTTTTTATTAATATCCCTGTAACTAGTTTTAATAAATAGAGGTGCTTTCTCCATTTATAGCAAATGTTTAAAGAAAGTTTTATGAATTGCGCTCGGGGGGAATCATTGTTCTTCAAGGAAACATAAACCAGTAATAAACTTGAGGCATAATGATATATTTTTTTACTTAAACCTAATGTGATGTACTTAAAAAAGTCAATTTAAGTTAAGTTTTCTAACTTTAAATTCATTATTTTGTTTATTTATTTTTGTTATAGTTTAAATAATATTTATATTATCAAATCTGTTAAATATATAAAAATATAAGACTATTCCTTGAAAATGTCCAAAGTGTACAGGGACGAAAGCTTGGTACTGTTTTTTTAAATCAATAGTTTTATTTTTATTCCACTGCGATTCCACAGGATTAGCTGCTGTAGACAGAATACATTAGGAGGCTGAAAAAAAGCAACAAATCATATGTTAAAATAAAATGCTGATATTGAGTTTTAGAAATATGCTTGAAGAATCAGCTCCTCCAAAAATTTTCGGATTTTAAACTATACGATCTAAAAGCCAGATACGAACCTGAGACTAAGAAATTTAAGTCATCACTTCTAAGAAGAGGAAATAATATAACAAAAAATTGAACTTTCTAAAATTAATCAAAAGAATCATTATCTTTAGTTTAGAGCTTCACAACAAGACCATTTCAAAATTTAAAATTTTAATTCTGCCTTGTGCTACCGTTCAGAGAAATATAGGCATATTGATGTGACATCCGGACTTGTACATCAAAGAGAACAATTATCAAATCTTTATGGATAGCAGACATTTTCTTCAAGTCTAATAATTCGAAAATTTTAAACATATCTACCTATACCTTAAACGAAGAGGAAAATGAGATATTAGAACTGGGGTTAAACTTAGGTATAAAGAAAAGGGGTAACTTAATTAACAAACAGATTGAGGTTGAGAAACTTTATACGAACATAAAAAACTTTGCAATGGAAAGAAGAATTAAAAATTAGCAATGAAGATGGATTTAAAACAAATAAACCTTTGGATTACCATTCATAAATTAACTTTAAAGATCCTTTAAAATAACGAATTAAAAGTGCTATTAATCCCTTAAACATAACAACGACACTAGTATACAAAGACTCTGATAAAGGGAGGGCGGGTAGTAGTTATGAACTAAAGAAGATTAGCATTAAAAGCTAACACCATCCTTAGTGATAAAACAAAATGCACTCCATGCTTAAAAGCTCAAACATCAGAAGAGAAAACGCTCACTAATAGTCTTGCTAGCAAGATCACGGACATTAATATTAAACAAAAAATAAGAAGAATTGGATCATACAACAATGGAGATCCCTATGGCATAACAAATGTTCACAAGAACACAAAGGACCCACCCTTAAGGATTATAGTAAGTATGACTGGTACCGTGACTTATGATATCTCAAAATACATAAACAACCTAATGAGACCATATCTTAACGAAAAATTTATAGTTAAATCAACATATGAATTTTTGGAAAAACTAAGCAACATTAATTCTTTCGATGCTAACAAAAATTATATCTTTGGATGTTTAAAGTCTTTTCACGAATGTTCCAATATTCTGGAACTATTAACATAATATTAGAAAATGTTTATCATCATGAAATAAAACCACCACCATCCATAAATGAAGACATCCTCAAAAGTTTACTTTATATATATTTACTACGAAAACACCTTTCAACTTCAATGGTAAAAAAAAATTTTTCAAAATAAAAATGTTTTTCAATGGGAATCCACCTTTAGGACCAACTTTGCAGATTTCTACATGTCATCGTTAGAAAACAAATTTATGAAAACGCCCCATTCAATCCTAATTTTTACATTTCGATGCGTAGACGACACCTTTGTAATATTTAACGACCCACAACATGTTCAAGAGTAAATCCAAATAATTGAGAAGATCCCAGTGGTTTGAAATTTTTTTTTGATAGTTTGCTTGCTTTTCCTCTACTTGATTCTCCTCCATTAAAGATGAAACGAGTGAAAGAGAATGGAAAATTGATAAGAAGTGTTACTTTGGTTCTACAGATAAGGGAACATACTTGAAATTTTGACTCCTTCACTCGCCTAAACTACAAAATTGCTACCATAAAGACTTTGGTTCCGACAGAGGTTTAAGATATCAGTCTGTTTTGGACCCTTTGATTTAGAATTACAAGAATAACAAAGAATCTGATAAGCAAACTCCCCCAGTATTTAATTGAGAAAAACTATAAAGCTACACTTTAAATAATTTTATTCGCCAATACTAATCAATGAAATGAAAAAAGAATCTCAATTTGAGTGGCATGAAGGGATCTACAACTGTGCAACTGCTGTCTTTATTAACAAATTAAAATAATTTGAACAATTGGACTCTGAAATAAAAGACGAAGAACTGTATATTAAGATCTTACTATAAGCCAATGAAACTGAGCTCGTGCTTCTCTACTCGTGAAGCGATTTCGGATGGTGAGAGTAGTAAAATGTTGTGTACCAATTTCAATGTTCTGAAAGTGATGTATCGCCGCCTATATTGGATACACAACGAATACTCTCAACATGAGAATGTCGGCAGCATAAGTTAAGCCAGTAAAAATATTTCAACATATTAAGGAAGAACACCACAAAAATCTCCGATTACAGCATAAAAATGAGCTTAAAGCCAATGATGAGGATTCAAAAGAAAGATTTTATGAATTGCGCCTCGGGAGAATCGTTGCTCTTAGGAAACATAAACCAGCTAATAAACATCAAATATAATGAAATGTCTAATTTTTTAAACATTATTTACAATAACAAAAAAGTCAACGTTGGTTAGACTTTTCTAACTTTAAAATTATTATATTTGTTATTTATTTTTTGTTATTAGTTTAAATAATATTTATATTATACAAAATTGTTAAAATATAAAAATAATAAAACAACTATTTCAAACTGTTCGAAATGGAATGCAGAATCCTTGGTACTGTTTTTAAATCAATAGTTTTATTTTATTCCAGGAAAACTAAAGAAATTTCTTCTGTAGACAGAAATACATTTAGGGAGGCTTGAAAACGCAACAAAATTTATAACTGTTAATAATAATAATCAATAATCAATAATAAAATAAATAATACAAATCAAATTAAATAATAATATAATATAATTAATAATAATAAAATATATAATAATATAATATTAATAATAATAATATAATAATAATATATAATAATAATATAATAATAATAATAATAATTAATAATCAATAATAATAATACTAATCAATATAATAATAAAATAAAAATAAAATAATGAATAATAACTAATAACAATAATTAATAATAATGATATGAATAAAAATAAATAATAATAAATATACATATAATAATAATAATAATAATAATAATAATAATAATAATAATAATAATAATAATATGTCTCCTTGGTTATTCAATTTGTATATGATGAGGTTATGAAAGAATTAGAGGTGGGGGTGGTAGGGGAATTTGTAATAAGAATGATTGAGAATGGAAGAGAATGGAGGGTGCCCTACCTATTATATGAGGATGATTTGGTTTTGTATTGCGAATTTGAAGAGAGTTTGAGAGAAAATTTAGAGGGATTTATTAGGGGTATTAAAGTAAACGTAGATTTAAGTAAGGTTATAGCTGTGAGTGAGGACAGTCCTTTGTATGAAGTCATGTCGGATGGTGAACAACTCCAGCAAGTGTCTAAGTTTAAAATTTATTATATATGTTGGATAGAAAGGGAACGAATGATGCAGAGTGTAGTAGGAAAGTTGTGAATAGTAGAAAGGTGGCAGGTGCTTTTAAATCCTAGGTGGATGTAAAGGGACAAAGTCTTGAGTGCGGTAGGGTCTTACAAGAAGGCATGTTGTTGCCTGTGTTAATATATAGTACTGAAACTATGGTCTGAAATACGAGGTATATATCTAAAGTACAATGTGTTCAGATGAACAATATTTGGGGCGTGTTAGGTGTGAGAAAAATTGATAAAATGAGAAATGAGCGCATTAGGGAGTTGTGTGGTGTGAAGTAAGGAGTAAATGAAAGAACAAATGAAAGTACATTGAGATGGTTTGGTCATGTGGTAAGGATGGATGATAGTCGGTTGGTTAAGCGGATATATAGGGGTGGGTGCGCAGGGAAGCGACCGGCTGGGAGACTTAAGAAAGAGTGGATTGAGACAGCAAAGAAATGCCTGAAGGCGAGGAATGTGAGTTTGGAAGAGGAGTGAAGAAAGCTGCATAATAGGTGTGAACGGCGGAGTTTTGTGAGGGGGTATGGTTGTGGCCCACCTGGGTCAAGTGATGAACCCTAGATTAACGAAATACCATAGTGAGGGTCCTTCGCGGTCCCTTGAAGCCCTAGGGTGGAATTTTCAGACTACGACGAGTTCTCACATAAGGGTGTAAAGGCTGGACTTCCTTTTTGACTTGCGTCAGATTCTTCTACTACTTTTGTTTCCAGTGCATGTGACGCATCTTACCCACTGTGCGAAAGATGGTGGGTGAATAATAATGAATAATATATAATAATAAAATAATAATAATAAAATAATAATAAATCAATAATAATAATAATAATAATAATAATAATAATAATAATAATAATAATAATAATAATAATAATAATAATAATAATAATAATAATAATAATAATAATAATAATATAATAATAATAAAATAATAATGAATAATGATAATAATATACATAATAATAATGAATAATAATAAATAATAATAATAATAATAAAAATATAATAATAATAAAATAATAATAATAATAATAATAATAATAATAATAATAATAATAATAATAATAATAATAATATAACGATAATAATAATAATAATAATAATGAAAATAATAAAATTAAAATAATACTGAAATATATAATACAATGTGGTAATAATATAATCAATATGAAATAATAATAGTAATAATAAAAATAATCAATCAAAAAAATCAAGAAATATTTTTTTCTTTTTAATAGGGTACATGGTTATGTTTTTATATTATATTGAATAAAAGGAAACTAGGGAGATGAGAAAAGGCTCTAGCGGGAACCGGTTTTCGTCCGTTGACAGGCAATAATAGTAATAATATAACAACAATAATTTAATAAATTATATAATTAATAATAATTAATAATACTAAAAATAATTAATGAATAAATAAATAAATAATAATAATATAATTATTAAAAATAATCTAATGACAATAATAATAATAATAATAATAATAATAATAAAAAATAATATAATAATAATATAATAATATAATAAATTAAAATAATAAATAAAAATAATGAATAATAATAATAATAATATATAATAATAATCGAATAATAATAATAATAATGAATGAATATAAATGAATAATATAATAATAATAATAATAATAATAATAACAATAATAATAATAATAAATAATATAATAATAAATAGTAGTAGTAATATAGAATAATAAGCTATTAATAATAGTAGTGATATAAAATAAAGATAGATAATAATAAAATAATAATAATAATAACATAATAAATAATTAATAATAATAATAATAATAATAATAATAAATAAAAATCATAATAATCAATAATAATTAATAATAATAATAATAATAATAATAATAATTATTAATTAATAATAATAATAATAATAATAATAATAATAATAATAATAATAATAATAATAATAATAATAATAATAATAATAATAATAATAATAATAATAATAATAATAATGCAATAAAAGTTAATAACGATAATAAAATAATAATAAAAAATAATAATGGTAAATAATATATAATAATAGTAATATAATAATAAAATGAAAAAAATAAATAATAATATAAATAATATAATAATAATAAAATAATAATAAATATAATAATATAATATATATAATAATAATCAATAATAATAATAATAATAATAATAAAAATATAATATAATAAATATAATAACATAATATAATTAATAATAATAGATAATAATAATTAATAAAAATAATAATAATATATAATCATAAATAATAATAATCAATATAAAATAATATAATAATAGTATAAATAATAATAATAATAATAAATAATATAATAATAATAATAATAATTTATAAGAAGGTTGAAATTTTTTTTAAACCTATTTATCGGAAGTTGCTTTTATAAATTGATTATAAAATGGGCTTTATTAAGGAGATTGCGGTATTATATATATATATATTATATTTAATATTATAATATATATATATATATATATAATATATATAATATATATATATATATATAATATATAAGTATAAATAGGGCTCTGGCCGTTAGTGGTGGCGACAACTGTAATATATATTGTAATGCAGTAATACACGTAATACATAACTTTGGCCTCATTTATGTATGTGAAAACAATCGTGCCAAACATTGTCATTTGCTATTTCTATTTCATTTCTATGTATAATCGATTGTAATGAATTGCAACGGCTCACCATCAAAAGAAATTGTAAATAAGTTTTGCATCTTCAATGTGTTGGTGGCGTAACGACAGCCAATAGAAACTGGTTTTTCGGGACTTAACTTTTGAAACGTGAGTTTTGATTGCGTCGTTTCAGCAAGTCTGTGATAAACCTAGTAAATACATTATTATTATTTAATTATTATTATATTATTATATTATTATTAATTATTATATTGATTGATTATTATATTATTCTTTATTATTATTACTATTTTATTTTTTTTTAACATGTTATACAGTTTAAGCGCATTATTATTATTATGTGTATTGTAAATTGTTTATATATATATATAATATATAATTATATATATATATATTATATATATTATGAAGTGATATATATATATATATACTATATATATATTATATATATATATGAATTAATATATATATATATATATAATATAATATATATATATAAATATATATAGTATATAATTATATATAAATATATATTTATACTATATTATATATATATATATAATATAATTATATAATATATATATATATATATATATATATATAAATATAAATTGTGTAATGGAATGAGATGATTAAATTTTATAGTGTGAGCGCGACAATGTAATAGAAATCATTTGGCTTTATGTTTTGATTTTAGAGAAAAATTGTTATTTCTTGAGAACGAAGTTCGATTGTACAGAATGCCAATTTTCGTTCCTGCTGGAAGTGTAATATATATTTGCTTTACTGAAATAACTAATAAGTGGATACATCATTTTATTAAAATTATTTAAGAGTTGTTGCATTGGATGGTCAGATGAACTGGTTGGCGTAAGATTTGTATTAAATAGTAAATTATGATATTGTGTCTTTTTGCTTTTATTGTCGTCAAATCTAAGGTGTTCTACAGGTGCTTGCGCTTGTAGCTCTGTCTGATCGTGCTTATTTATATTTTATAAGTGTGCATAGTCTTTGTAAATCGTTGAGTGCCATTATTTTATAGTTTTAATTATAAGTAATTGTGTTAATTGTTTTTAAAATGCAATACGTATTGTAATATTTCATTGTGGACATCCTCGTGCTTATTTTTTTTGTAAAGCTAAATTGTTTTAAGCTGTGTTTCTAAATATAATTGTGTTATTACGTCGTAAATATATATCTTTGCAGTTGCGCAAGTGATATAAAGTGGTCGTCTGTTGATTGCGATATGCAAATGCATTTTGTCTGCGGTGTTGCTATATACCACTAGCAGGTAAGGGTAGTTATTATCAATGTGTATTTTTTGTAACATGGTAAAGATTCTTTTGAGTTAACAAACATAAAGTGTTTAATGATTAAAATAAAAGTGGTTTAAAAAATAAAAATTACATTATTTTATATACGAATAATTACTAAAATCACATTTTATTTATTCTGAATTAAGATTTCGTTTAATTACTAGTTGGCAACTCTTTTGCTTTAAGACAACAGCTGATCCTGTCCAGCTGTGACTGCATTCATTTGTTCACACTAATAAATCGATGCCTTTAATAATTGTCAAAAACATTTAATTTACAAGCAAATATTTGCTATCATCTGTGCAAACTTGGAAACCTTACATATATTATTTTGTTGATATATTTTATTTATTCATATATATTCATTTACTTATATTTATATGTAATGTAGGATATATTGATAGCATATATCATTATTTATATATATAAATTTATATATTATATATAGTATATAATATATAATATATATATATATATATATATAATATATATTAATATCATATATATATATATATATATATATCAAGTATGGACTAACCTAATTTATATGAATTTAGTGATAAAGCATTTGATGTTGATATTTTATTTTATTCTTTTGAAATAAATATTTAATATATTTTATATATAAAGTATATATACTATGATATATATATATATATATATATAATATAATATATATTATAATATATATATATAATATATATATATATATAATATAATTTAATATATTATATATAATATAATATATAATATATTATATAATATATTATATATATATAAATATATTTAGTAATATATAGATATAATAGAGTACTATATATATATAAATAACAATATATACTGTAGTAGTTAGCATTTGAGTCTATAGTTGCGTGCATGTAATACGGTATCTGTTTGACATCACAGGCTTATAGACATGGAAGTAAAACGCTGTAGATATTTTGAAGTATCATATATAATATATATATATATAATATATAATATATTATATATAAATATAATATATATATATATATATATATATAATATATATATAATTGTTAGTTGATGTAGGTATACATATTGCCAATATACGTGGATATCTATTAGAACATCCGCTATATCCATGGACTATAAAAACTAATTTGTAAACAGAAGACATTGTGGTCACTTTA
>JABUQX010005311.1:0-62036 GCA_015478945.1 Trachelipus rathkii | reverse complement strand
AACACACAAAACACACACACACACACACACACACACACACACACACACACACTACACCACACACACACACACGAATATATGTTAACGTAACAATGTTTTTACATTAATAAGCCAACATAGCAACACCTAAATAACAATATAATATAACAAACAAACAAAATTACATACCTTAAACACGAATAAAACTTTTACATTAGCAAAGTTTTCATACTAAACAAAACAGTAAAGAGCTAAACATTACATACAGAAACGTAAACCTATTCACACTTTTTCAAGCATATCTGACATATCAATGCTAATTACATTAACATGGTTATATTAGCAAAAAATTATCAATTAACCCTGTCTAATTACTACTGACTTAACAATAAATGCCTACTTACCAAAGTTTTTCGCACTAACATAGTAATATTTAACAAAAATTCATTTTAAAGACAGAGCACAACCTTCTACCACGTTCAAATCTAAAACGAATAGGACAATAAAATAAGTCTCGAGAGAAAAGATAAGGCAATATTTCTCTTAAAACACAAGTCTAGAGATAAGGATATTCAACCAATCACGGATAAGGTATAGGATATTCAGCCAATCACAGAGTTAGGGCAAAATAAAACGGAATGTCCAACATGAAATAGCATCCAAAGTCTTACACAATAATATAATATATATATATAGTATATATAATATATATAATATATATATATATAATAGTAATATATATATATATATATATAATATATATATATATATATATATATATATATATTATGGTTAAAACATATACATAGGATACGCCCCCCTATGTAAAATAAAAGAAATCCAAAATAGCATACATAAAAAAATTATAAAAGAATAACATCTGCCGACGAGAGATCACCCCTTGCTAGATGAATGAATCCCCCATGGGGTATCACCCCGAAGGGCGTTAAGCAGGCCTGAGGCCTTACCCTCCTTCGGAGTGTAATGCCTGCTTAGACGCGCCCCTCGGGTGATTACCCATTGGGGATTCAATTCATCTAGCAAGGTGAAACCCCGGGGTATCTCTCGGTGGAAATTACTTCCTGTTTTATATATTTTATATGTATGCTATTTTGGATTTCTTTATTTTACATTGGGGGCGTATCCTATGATATTGTTTACCATAATATATTATAATATAATATTATATAATTATATATATAATTATATATATATATATATATATATTATATATATATAATATAATATATATGTGTAAGACTTTGGATGCTATTTCATGTTGGACATATCCGTTATCTATATTTGCCCCTACTCTTGATTGGCTGAAATATCCTATACCTTTTCGTGAATGGTTGAAATATCCCTTATCTCGTAGACTTGTGTTTTGTTCCAGTAATATTTCCTTATCTTTTCTGAAAGGTAAACCATCGTCATATTCGCTTTAGAATTGAACGTGGTAGAAGGTTGTGCTCTGTCTTAAAAATGAATTTTTGTTAAAAATTACATGTTAGTGCGAAAATACTTGGTAATGTGAGCATTTATTCTTAGTCAGTATGAATAATTAGACAAGGGTTATGATAATTTTGCTAAATATCCATGTTATGGTAAAAGTTAGCATGATATTCAGATATGCTGAAAAAAGGTGAATAGTTACGTTTTTGTATTCTATATTGTTAGTTGCTCTTACTGTTGTTAAGTATGAAAAAACGTTGCCTAATGTAAACAGTTTATTTCGTGTTTTAAGTATGTAATTTGTCGTGTGTATATATATTCTTAGTTCAGGTTTGCTATGTTAGCTTTATTAATGTTAAAAACATTGTTACGTTACATATATTCGGTGTGTGTGTGTGTGGTGTTGTGATGTGTGTGTTGTGTGTGTGTTGTGTTGTGTTGTGTGTGTGTGTGGTGTGTGTGTGGCAATTTATTTTACTTCAGTACAATAGTTAGGTTAGGATAACGTTAAATCTGTTAAATATTACTATGTAATGTAAAAATTAACATGATTTATTTGACAATCTTGTGAAAAAGTTTGAAATAGTTAAGCTTTTTGTATGCCTGTTTGGGTTAAGCTTCTCCTGTAAAAACGATTGGACCTATGTAATTTTAGCTGTTTATTCGTGCTTATAGTATGTTAGGTTTGTCGTTGTACATTAATTCTTAGTTTAGTCTTTTTCTTAGTTTAGCTTTATTAATGTGAAAACTTTGTTACGTGACGGATATTCCTGGTGTGTGTGTGTGCTGTGTGTGTGTGTGTGTGTTGTGTGTGTGTGTGTGTGTGTATGTGTGTGTGTGTGTATGTTGATGCGTGGTAGGTGTGCGATTTATTCTTAGTGTATTACATTCGTTTAGGTTAGTTATGTTAAATCTTTGTAAATATTACTATGTTAAATGTAAATTTAAACATAGTTATGTTAAAAACATGCATGAAAAATAAATTGTTCAGAAGTTAAGTTTTTGTTATGCTAGGTAATTTAATTTTCTCTTCTTGAGGATGAGACTTTGATTTTGTTTCGTGTTCTATAGTATAATAATATATATAATATTATATATAATATATATAATATTATATATATATATATATTAGTATATATATATATATATATATATATTAATATATATATATACTAATATAATATATATAAATAGTTATATATATATATATATATAAAGGTCTACCACCAGGTCTATAAAATTGTTACAAATTAAAATATAATTTATTAATATTAAGTTGTGTTAAAAAAAAGTTTTAAGAAAAAAGGATATGCCATGAATACTAATTAGGGAACAGAAAAAAATAGGTAGTGACATATGTTTTTATTAATAGTAAGTATGGTAAAGCGTAAAGCAGTAAAACATATAGAGGGGTGGGGGTGGGGTCCGGCCCCCCTTGGGGCTGTTTTCTGTAGGTGCTTTTACTGCTTTATTGCTTTATGTTCCCTAAAATCATGTTTTTCGTGGAAAATTTAACAACTTTTTTCTAGAAACAATGTTTTTTAAAAATGTTTTTCAAAAAAATAAAATGTGTTTCATCAAAAAGAAAATGTTTCATCAAAAGACAATGTTTTTCAAAAAAACATTTTATTTAATACATGAAAAATTAATAAATCTTATCCTTCGACATGGAAATTGAAATCTTTAACTTTAACTTTATCTCACTTAAACTTTAACTCTAACTTTAAACTTTAACTTTAACTCTACTTTGGTAATGAACAGCTTTTTTATAAATAAAATGCCTCAGTTTGAAATAAAAATGTAAGACTATGTGTATACGACCTTCTAACTAAACATACACATACACACATACACATGCATAACACATACACACACAACACACACATCACCACAACACACACACACACACACACACACACACACACCACACATCTTTATATATGGATTGATTATCTGATGACATTAAACAAGTCGAGTTCAAGTTTTGACTTGAAATATCTCAGTTGTGCAACATATGAATACCTTGTGTATTGACTAAGAGAGTAATATTAAGTTCTCTGTATTATCAGTCTTCATACATCTGCTATAGAAGTCGATATGTATGTAGTAGTAGTACGCCACATGCTCGAGCATTAGGCCGGTTGTTACATATTTTGTATGACATAGCGCGTTATAGAGCGTAAGTCTATGATATTATTAACTTATATCTTTTTAAAATTTCATTTAAAAGGGTTAAAAACCACATTTTGGGGTTGGCCCATCTCATATGGTGTCCCTAGACACCTTTGAGTGGAGTGAAAACTATGTTAAGTTGTTATGATGCGAGAATATATGATAGAACAATATATATAAAACACGTCCGAGATGACTGGATATATGATCAAAGCACATTGTAGCGTAACTGCGGCACGCTGCATTACGGAGCCCTGCACGCGTGCCGATACCGATAGCGTTCATATGAACATCATTGTTCTATCTACGAAATCTTCTATTTCCTTCCTTCATCTATTTCCCTTCCTTCTGTAATCTGTAATTTTCTTTTTTTTTTTCCAGCTGAGAATCCACTCAAAAGGGGGCCTCGAACTCATTTTGAGGTTAACGAACCCAAAAATTCGGAATTATGTTCTTGGAAGAACATTACATATAAACACTATCTCAATTGACTCAATATGCAAATGGGACCAGAATTTCCAGTCTGGACTCCGTCATCTACAAAACTCCGCTCAGCTCCGCTCCGGCTCCGGCTTTCCGGGCTTCATAACTGCTTATAGACTTCTTCTTCTTCTTTCTTTTCTTCTCTTTCTTCTTCTATCTTCTTCTTTCTTTCTTCTTCTTCTATCTTCTTACTTCTTCTTCTTTTCTTCTAGAGCATGTGTTCGAGTTGATCTAGAGGTAGACAAAGGATGAGTCATCAAAGCGATGCATCAAAGATAGGAGTCAATCAAAGCTGAGCACAAAGTTAGGGCATCAAAGGAGGCATCAAAGTTAGAGCATCAAAGCTGCAGCATCAAAGTGGAGCATCAGCATATTGAGTGATGTGTGTTTGTGGTTATGTGTGTGTGTATGTGTGTGTGTGATGTGTGTGTGTGTTGTGTTGGTATACGGTTAGGTGTATATGAGATTGAGTGTAGGTCTAAGTGTCTAAGATGGGTGAGTTAGTGTCTAGTGGTGAAGTGATCTCATTAGGGTGGGTGTATGTCTCTGTTGTGTGTGATATGTTGTATATAGTATATTGAGTGTGTGTATGGTTGATAGCGATTTTAGTGTAGGTATATGTGTGAGCTTAAGTGTCTTGATGAGTGTGAGTGAGTGTGCTAGTGAGAGTGAGCCTAGCGGCGAGTGACGTGATGTGTATAAGTAGAGGACCTAGCCGGGTGGTGCGGTGTGGTGTATAAGTAAGCTCTAAGCGTCGTTTGTGTGTGTGTGTGTGTTGGGATATGGTGTGTGTGTGTGTAGGGTGAGGTTAGGACAGAACATACAGGACTAATTTAGGGCAGGATACCTACATGACTCATGTTAAGGACAGTTCCCTACAAACAGGTACTGCGTCAGTACCTACATGTTCGACTTAATCTCACTTAATCCCTTACGAACGAACCTTTATGAAAGGCCAATTTCAGGCCTTGATACGGTTCAAGCCCAAAAATATCAAGGCCAAGATCGAAAATATTAAGGCCAAAACTATCAAAAAGGGGCTAAGCGATCTAAAGGGGGTCAATCGTAGAAAGAAGGAACCATCCTAACCAACTTCTAACAACACCAATCGAATTCCTCATACCTCAAAAACATAGGGGTAAGATCACTAATATTAGGTGTATCTATACGATAGGACATGTCATTGCTAGAAGTGCGTAGAAAAGGAGTTTGCGGTAACAAACTGTAGAAGGAAGATCCTAACACCTTCTAATAATACCATGAACTCACGTTCTTAAAATTTAGGGTAGCCAAGTAATATGGGTGTTCTAAGATGGTAGGAACATGTCGTGCTAGAAGCTAGAAGAATCAGTTATGCCAACTGAAACCCTCCAAAATTGAATTCTCTACACCATTAAAAACATATATGTAGACACCGTCATTGTTCTAATATTGTGCGGTAGGAGCCTGAATTCATCGGGCACCGCAACCACAGGCTCGGCTCCGGCTCCATATGGTCCGCCAATTAGTTTAACATAACCATTCTATTTCATTTATTCCTTCTATACACTCACCAAGTTTCAGCTTTCTAAGTCATTTTTTTAAATTTTAAAGGGGGGGGGCCCACCCCCCCTTTGACGTAGCGGCTTAAACATTGGATCAACAATGTGCAAACGAATAACGGAAGAACAATACAAGTCTGAAGAAGATACGATGACTCTAACACCTCTTTTGTAAGATGTGTGTCATTTTGTGTCAATTTATACCCCATAAAACCCCGGCTTGGGCCCTGGGACTCTGGCTTCGGGGGAAAGTAACTACGGAATTCTTATTTTTAAGACATGTCGTACCCCTGTTGGACACCCGTATGAATAGGTTTGCGGAAGGGTGAACTACCCTGCCATCTACGAAAAACGCAGTTGGTGCGTTCTAAAAAACGCAACGGTTGAAACGTCCTCGGTAATAGCGGCAATCTACTCGGCATACCTCAAAACCCATACTAGACAACACCGACTCGGCTCATAGCTCAAGAAACAAAAAAAATGTTAGGAAAGGGGGATAGGGTAATGTCTAATACTAACTCTTGTTAGGAATGAATCGATTCCGTGTAAACCACAGGAATTCGATCAACAGTGGTCGATTATGTTTTACTAAGCGATAAAAATATCGGAGTTATTCCGTCACATACGAATATTCTTACTAGAGGCTTAGATAGTCTGCCACATCGACTACTAGTGGAATTTCAAAATGATCAGTACCATAGATTCAAAATTAATTGAGAATGAGGAAAAGAAGTCTGCTGGGGCGTACGATTGGTTAACTAGACGGGAAGAAGGATGACCATATAGCTTAGCCCGTTGCATCGATGTCAAAATCTCGAGCAATCAGCGTCCCAATCCTTATTTAACCGTGAGGAGTAGCACGTTTGACCGGAGTGTGGTGGCGTAGGAGTAGGACAATGGCAGTGCGAGAAAAGGCTAGAAAAGGGGGAGTTGGTTGTCTGATTTAGAAGAATAGTTTAGTATTATTGTGTGTATAACGGCGTGTAAGAATTGAGTCAGTTCCTTATGCACTTTGCGAAGAACACCAAGCCTACGTGCTTCCGTTCCCAATTAATCTGAGGTGTCTTTAGTCAGCTTTCCTTATACCGGGGTATTCGTATGACGTAGGACATTGGTGGGTTCATATCTCAAAAAAGAGCTAGGACAAGCAGGGCTGATTGAGAGCTTATGTTGTGGGTGGGTAATTTAATACTTCATATACAGTCAAGCCAGTCCGTTAACGACCTTTCAATGTAATCACCAATCCACAATCTTCCCTATATATGAAAAAACTTTAGTTAAGTATGATCGTACCAATAAACCTATAGGGTAGCCACAAATTCGTGTATTCTACAATATAGTCGGCACGGGCGTAGAACTTTAGTCATAATATTATAACCTATCATATTATAACCTATATATATAGAACCGATATCTTTAAACCTATATAATTAATTTAACGAGAAGCAATAAACCGGTAAACTAAAAACATTATGATTTCTATCTACTCGGGAACGGCGTGGCCCTTTGAAGTCACGAAACTGTATCTCACTGAATTTTTAGGCCTGTGCGGTTTGTGCACGAGATTCAAATAAAATACAACCTATTATGTTTATGACCTTATTAGCGGTGTGGGATAGATAACCATTGCTATGCCTCTAATTTTTCTATACTCATTAATAACTAAAGGTAAGATAATTATATGTGAATAATTTTAATTAGGTGGAATATTTGTTCACCGATAGACGCACACAGGACAACCCTGGTCCGTATGCCTGTGGCGACTTTTCATCGTTGCTCTTTTTCTCGCCGGGAATTATATGGATTACACGTAATAATGAGACAGATACTATAGTCACATTATAGTAGTATATAGATATATAGCATATTTTCCTTATTAGAATATACGAAGGTTTTAGTTCTTTATTGAGTAACGAATTTCTGATATATTACAGGAATTATTTCATTGTAACTTTAATTCATAGTAAGCAAGATAGAGTATTAAAGTGGAACGGCTTTTCTACTGTAAATTTGATTTATAGTATAAATTACCCCTTGAATACGAAAAGCTGCTAGTTTTCTTGTATAATTTTGAAGTTTGGTATATAATATATATAGTATAGGATTATTATACAGGATATAAATGATATATAAGTATCTTAAATGATGAAGATCATCGTGTCACTAAATTCTTAATCATAAATTTATTAATAATATTTTTCTTAGACTGTATACTTCAATACGATATATTCGAGACATTTAATATAAACAATATTCGAGCGCCAACGATATAGAGGTCAAATATATTATTTTATGGGGTGCGACCGTTCACGGGCAATTACTCGTATACGCAACCGCACCCACGGATATCTCCGAACATAAAAAAGTCATGTTTTTGCGCCACCGCACCACATTTCATGTTTCATAGGAACACGTGAATCTCACCGCCACCCGCAACCGTACCGCACCACACCTCACTTGGTAAAAGTTTCAAGGAAAATGTATATAGGATAAGATGTTATTAAAATATCAAAAATGCTTTGGTAAAATGTCTAAATTGGAATATAGGTATACATTATATAAGGTAAAATATTTCGTATTAATATTTATATTATTATATATATAATATATATATATATATATATAATATATATATATATTATATAATAATATTATAAATATAAATAATATATAATATATATATATATTATATATATAATATATCATACATTTTTATTTTGAAACCTGCATACGTTTTACATTTAAACAAAAATCGTATAATGTAGCTTCAAATCGAAATTGCAAAAAGCAATACAAAACTGATTTATAATAAAAAAAAAATTTTAAAAAAAAAAAAAAAAAAAAAAAAAAAAAAAAAAAAAAAAAGTAACTAAAACATATAATTTACTAGGCTTTTAATGCCCTCATCATATATCGTCATTCATTTTTTACTTTTATTGAGATTTCTCTCCATCCTATAACTTTAATTTCTGAACACATTCTATTTATATCCTCCTCTCGTTTAATCGATGTTATTATCAAACTCATAAATTTAATTGAACACTTGTGTAAATTTTTTGATTCTCACATGAGGAATTTTCATTTCTTTATTAATAATAAATTTTTTACATTATTATCATCAAAGTTAAAAAACGTCGTAAATTATAGTATTTTAAGAACGCTCTCTGTACCCTTACAAAATTCCCAATATTATAGTTCATCTCAGAAATCGATATTATATTAATATATATTAATATATAAATATATATATAATATATAATATATATGATATAGATATATTAAAATATAGTATAAATAAGAAATACTATTTATATACATCACCCACCTTATATCCGTAAGTATAAATCATTGATGTAATAGTTATAATATATAAATATATTAAATGAAAAACTCAATGGACCGCAGCTGTAATTGATAAAATATAACCCCCAAATGTATTCACCACTACTAGGATACGATCTGGACCTTACAGATGAGCGTGTATGTGTGGGACCACACGCTACGACGAGACAAAAGAGAAACAGAATACTTGCGTACCCAGAGAGCATTACTACAGTTCCTCCCGCTCGCACTCGAACGTAGCCAAACAAGTAGCCGCGCATGGAATAATGGATATACCGATAAACCGGGCGCCATTTTTATAAATGATGAAGAACCTGCAATGGACCGCCAGCCTTAAAGTTGATATAAATACATATATACTAAATAATATATCTAGATTAATACATTCTCCGGACGGAAAAAGAAGATATATAATATATTTAATTATTATAAAAATAATATATGACGCCTAAAGCAAAAAGAAAGTACCCAATACTACTTATATCCGCCTATATATCACCCTTTATAATATAATAAAGTTAATAAGATTCTATATTATACTATAGTAATATATATAATTATTTATATTAGAAAATATATATATATTTGAGGAATTATATTAAATATATATATATAATATATAATAAATAAAAAGTGTATTTATATAAATATAAATATTATAATTAATATTATATTATAATAATAAATGATATATTATATTAATATATATAGATATAACTCTATTATATTATATTAGTAAGGGGTACAACTGACAGCCAAACTGAATCCGGAAGTTGCAACGCGAAGTGCACAGTGCAAAGCAGATCATTTGAACATTGTTTTTTCAAGGTTGACGTAAGTCTTGAGGTTGTAATCGGTGAGACTGCGAATTTTAAGGTCGTGGCAAGACTCGACTTTCAGAGTTTTAGCGACCGAAGGGTTTTACCCCCCAAGAAGGGTTGATTGGTTGTGGCCTAGACAGGTTTTAAATAATCATAGGATCAAATTTTGATGGACTGTCAAATCGATATTCGGATGTTGTTTACCCAGTATATGCGAATGTTAAATCGGGTGTTCGCGCGCGTAACTTCAGTATATGAATTCACCCCTATGCTTTGACACATGAACCTCACAGAAACAGATAACACTTATACTCAATTGCTATGGCATCTCTTTTTGCAATTTATTTTAGTGTTCGTCCTTTTTCCAGTTTGCCTAGACAGTATCGCATAGCCCACTCCAGAGTAACCCTATGGCAATTTCGAGCGTGACATAATCACTGTGCAGAGACTTTCTTACGTCTAGCCTCTCGCCCAGAGAGAAACCTGGTAACCTATTGTTCTCTTGTACCCTCACTGTCATTTACCGGAAAATGGATGTCCAGATTAACATAGACTACACAAACACATTATATATATATGAGTACTTACCCAAATTCTGTTACCAAACAACTCAAAAATAACAAACTAATAAACAAAAACCTTACAAATCTCAATAGTTAATACTACTAAAGACCAATTTACCAATATCTAAAATATAAATATATTTAAATAAAAATTAAAAATTAATAATATAAATAATGAATAATTAAAAATAATATAGTAGTAGTAGTAGTGAAATTTAAGCGATATTATATATATTTTATAATCGTGTGAGGCATATTAGTCTATCATACGTCACCTATATGCTTCATCACGCTGCCTCTGATACACCGCATGTAGCTTACGCTAACCGCACCGCCACGTTATATTCCTCAACGTGTATATGATAGATTGAGTTCCAAAAGTCTGAAATATGTCGTGATAGAAGGTTGAAATTGTATAATAATGTATATAGAAGAATAGAAATGTGACACTCGAGTTAGCTAAGAGACGATATAATGTAGAGGTAAAGGTATATGAGTGAAAAAGAGGATATAATGTAAGTGAAAGGTAGAGAAGAAGTGAGTAAATAGATGAGTAAAGAATAGGTGTTTGGTAATATAACTACCCTCCTGAAGGTAAGTATAGTACTATTATACTACCAATCTGAAATAAATAAAGAAAGTTTAAATTCATCGAGTAGTGGCAATAATAGAGAAAATGTGTAGTAGAGGTAGTAGAGACAGAGGCTTGATACATATACCTCATAATCGTAATGTGGAATGCCGGTTTTCGGTTGCTCAGGTGCTTGTAGTGATATTATAAACTATTACTATTAGTGAGTGTCTTATATGTAGACATTTTGTTTTTGTTGCCAACGAAACTGAAAGCAAAATAAACATTTATAGTAACAAAATAGTCAAAAGAAAGCAATAAATCGGAATAAATATATATGACTACTATTATATTATATATTCTTTATATATGTTATATAACCTTCCTCAATATTTAATTTATTTTATATTTAATATTTAATTCAATGGTGTCACGATAACACGGAACAAATACATATCCATGCTTTTACAATTGATAACTTAAAAATATTAGCATTTTTACATACCTTAAAAGCTAGTGAGTATAAATCAGTATAAAATCACGTAATACGAAAACTATACATCCAGTAGCCTACCTCCGCACCCTTTCCATTAATCATTGTATCTATAATGATTATTTATTGATCTATGATTCAAGTCATGATTTTATTTAAAAATTCGTATATGTTGCATTACTGCTAATATAAGCTATAAGTTATTAAATCAGTAATCAGTTATCACCAAAACTGCCTCCTGCCCTTATACTCACTATAGATTACTATTAATCTTATTGATCTATTGATCTATTGATCAAGTATCAATATTATATTTTTTTATAAAATTAATATTCTTGTTACTAGGTATGTACTTGTACATTTAGAAAATAATTCAGTACAATAGGTAAATGATGTACAATCAAATAACATTGATCATATATAATCTATACACTCCTATTGACTCCTTACCATGATCTATTTATCAGTGATATCTATTGATTCAAGTCATATTATTTTTATATAAAATTGTATTATTTAGCTATAATATCTCAATGGACAGTATAATTTCAGTAAATCAGTTAACAAATCTAATTCAATTACCCGTCCCTTATCCATGTATACTATTGTGAGCTATTGATCTTAATTATATCCTTCATATTTTGTAATTAATCATAAACACTCATAATATATCGCTTTTTCGTCATTCTATTTTGTTAGTACTTTTCATTTTAAACATTATTGTTTTATGCTATTTCTCAAATGATGAAAGTTACTTCTTTTTCATGCTCGAATCTAATACACTATATCGAGAAATAATTCCAAAACCTCTGTTTACATTACCCTGATTAGGGTCATGTACACAGTCTAGTATAGACCGGAGGAAAGGAGTTACTTGAAAAGGTGATTCTTACATGGTCAGATGAGCAGGACGTAACAGTTAAGTATCCACTATAACTTCTATCTCCGGAACAGTATGTATATCCTTATTCACGAACACATGATAAAAATCATGGTATGCATTCTCTTGATCTTAAGCTCAGTATTCGTTTGGGTCAGAGGCGAGAGCGATATGTAACTATCGGCCGTGGCTATAACATAATCTCAGCACCACAAACAAACTTAATTATTTAGCGTATTCGTTGTTGCGTTGGGCTTTTCGAAAAACACCTCAGTTTGATTGTTAACAAAGACATTCTCAGAGTTATTTAGGGTTTATTATATACCATCATTATAATAGAAGAGAGCACAGATTGTGTCACTACACTGACCTAAAGCAGTAAATCAGGGTAACTCAAGTTAATTCACAATGCAACAGCATATCAATCTGCTTAGCGTCATGGACTAGTGAACCTCTAGATATGATGCTCATACTTTTACTGTACCTATCAAAACCTCTGTTGTGATCCCCTTGACCCGAGTGGTGAGCGGGAGTTTGTATCTGACCTAAAAGGTCATTACAGAACTGCCAGTATCGGGGTGGAATATACAAACCTATAACATTAAAATATATTCATTCTGGAACTGTATGACATATATCTTTCAGGGTATTTAAGAGGGCGATAGATCTCCTTTTAGCTTCGTTATCTGCGTTTGGTGGGCTGAGAAGTTGTGTAGACTATGCGTTGCTAGACTGTGACTCTAGAGGCAGTCGATTGGAAGATGTGGCTGCTTTAGATCCCTATGGTGTATGGTGTGAAGATATGAGTGCTCGTAGTAGTTGGTATTATGATAGTTTGTTTGTTAGCTTTTTATAAATTATGTGTGATTTCACTGTCTTTGGCTCGGGTGTTTTGGTTAAAGATTAACTGTAAAATCATGGTTCACTAACACACCAATGTGAACTCCCGCAACAATCTCAGTACGTTTCTAAACAGCAGAGTCTTAGAGTCAAAACAATCCCTAGTGTGTATGGGTATTTACCATGCACGACTATGAGTGGGAGGTCTGCCAAGGTTCACTGTAAGGAACTAGATACTGGACCTTAATATCTCTCTTCAATAGAGAAGATACGAGATCATATAATTCAGAAAGAAAAAAACAGTAATATCTCCCGCTCTTTAGACTTCATCGTCCTAAGTCACTGACAGGTTACAGCAGGTAATCAACGCCAGTAACAATTTCTGCTTTACCAAGTGAGGGTGTTGGGTTAACGAAAAGTAGAAGTGGTCAACTGACACAGAAGGCGGATGTCGCACCACAGCATAGTAATGTCAAAATGTCCTAGTGGAACTTGAAGTACATAATCAAACGCACAATAAATTATATATTCAATTATAATAAGTTGACATTTTATTCTTATTATATATGCTAACTATATTTATATATAAATCTATATTTATAATATAAAGCTATATCGTTTACACCTTCTCTATTTTCTTATTCCACATTTATGATCATTCAACTAATACTTAACTACAATAACTGCAGGTCACAGCACTTTTCACTACCTGTCCACAACTAGAACCATAGTATGTGTTAATAATTTTCTCTACCAGACACCTAAACATTTAACGCCTAATATATTAAGTTTTACGCTTCAAGGAGAACCAATCACTCAAGAGAAACTGGTATATTTGTTATATATTATATCCTCACATCACTATGAACAGCACAATTAAAGTTCGAGGTAATATGATATATACTCTTCGAATAGTCTAATATCTTTACATATGAGCAAGTGAGTAACGAATATATAATCATTATTACTTCACAATTAATTTCTAATTTGACATTATGAAAGGGTAACGAGATTATTTATATAACTATTACCACTTAAGTATTCTATTTTCAACATTAAGTAAATGAGTTGATAACTAGAAGTATTATTATATAATTACTATTTATATATTGTATACCTAATTATCTTTTATAGACATACATGAGAAGGTAAAACGATATTTTATTACTTTTAGTATCTCACTCAAATTATCTTTTTGTACTACATTATAAAGATAAGCACGTGAGAATTATTACTCTTGATATATAATATATATATACATGTGTGTATGTGTGTGTGGTTATGCTTATGTTTATGTGTGCGTGTTAAAGATTTCTCATCATCATTCTTTGTACTTAACATATTGCTTTACGATAAAAGACAAAGATGTGAACAGTAAGAAAATAATAAAATAATTTCTATACCTCTAAGAAATAACAGGATAAACATTTTATATATATTAACAATTGTAGAACTACAACACATGGATCTATCATTTACATTGCAAACGATTCCTCAGAACACAAACTCAAAGGCTTATAGGGTGAAACTCATAAAATATAAATTATGAATTAGGAGCAAAGTTAAACACAAGGACTAAAGACACAATATTAAACACAAAAACTAGACAAAATTTAGAATACGCACCCAAGGTACAAAATTAACACAATTAAACAAAGAGATAAAAGACAATTTCAAATACAAAGGCCCTAGACACAATATAACAATTAAACACAATTAACAATTAACAATTAGTAATTAATAATTAACAATTAAACACAAGGATCAACTACAAAATTTATCCGAAGTATGACTTAGACTTCCCGTCACGAACCTTCGTTTTAACCAAGTACAACTGAAGACCCGAATTGATCAAGTAATAATAATTTAATGATATTTATTATAATAGCTTGTCAGATCCCGACTGGATTTCGTTCGAGCAGATGTCATTTAAAAAGAGTGTGATTTATTTTGGGAACTCTTATGAAATCTATTTTCAAGGAAATTTTACCGTATGGAGAAATTTTCTTCACTTTCTTTCAGAAAGTAGTAACAAGTAGTAACATTTAAGAACCTGTTACTCTTTTCAGAAAGTAGTAACAAGTAGTAACATTTAAGAACCTGTTACTATTTTCAGAAAGTAGTAACAGGTTCTTAAATATTTCGAAACCATATTGGAAAAAAAAATCAACAGAATAAAAGTTCGACTTAACTTTATAATTGTATAAAATATAACGCAGGATTATGTCGTCTGAAGGAGATTATTAACACACTGCACCTTATCTACCCATACGCGAAATACCAGAGGTTCGTTGGAGTAGAGAAGTTATGATCTTCTTGAAATTTGTCGTATTGTTGTGAAATATAGGTTTTTGTTTGAAGAATACCCGATCGCTGGTGGTCTTCATAGAGTATGTTGTAATGAAGCATCGACACTACTAAGTATCCTTTTCGGGCGAGTAACGGTTCTGTTCAATATATAAAATTACTTAGCTCCCAAAATTGGTTGCATCGTCACGTTTACTCTGCGAGTGTGGAATTTTGGATATGTTCATTGTGGTTCGACATCACTTAATCATATACATACCTTGTATTGACCTAAATTCACTCATCTCTTGAATTATACTTTCAAGATACTATCCTTTAGCTAGGCAGCGTAGCGAGAGAAATAAGCAATGTATGTGTTTTTTCTGTACAGACTCACAATATAAATTGCAAGTGCTTTCTAGCTTGTGAGGGTACACACCAAACAGACGAGAGCTGGTCTCGTATTTTGTAAGAAAGATAGACTTTATACTTTTGGAGTAACAGGTTCTTAAAAATGGTATTTTTGTAAAATGTTGAAATTTGTAAACTTTTGATTTTTGTGGTTCGACAGTATATGGCTGATTCCTACATTACCACTAAAATACGACGAGAAACTCCGCTTTAAGACTAAAGTCAGAGCGTTGCTGACTATCTCTGACATTTTTTTAAAAACGTTTCCTCATGAGAGAATCACGACAGAGATCTTCCGCTAATCTTGTATATTAAGCAGTTATACTATACTGCTCATTTTCCTCTCTCTTATATTGGAGTAACAGGTTCTTTCAATTTTATTTTTTGTCAAAATGTTGAACATTTGAATTTTTTTCACTTTCTTTACATTCAGTTGGTTTCGACCACAAACTTCAACTAACTTGCGTCATTATTCTACCTGAAATACAAGTCGTAAGAAAAGTGATTTTGCATATTACGCTTCTATTCTTGCTATCTAATGTCAAGTTTGTTTCGTGTCAAACACTAGAGAACAGATAACAAACTAGAATTTATCTTATTCTGGTGGCTTTCTGAGAGTGCAGTCTTAAGAGGTTCATATTGATCACCTAATATGCACCTGTTAGTACTTTGGAGTAAACTAGTTTCTTAATTATTATGTCAATAATGTTGAAATTTGAGAAATTTTGGATTTTGTGGTTTCGATAACATGATAAATGGGCTATCCTCCTTGAAATACAAGTCGTGAGAAAAGTGATTTTGGATAGTTTTTAAAAGGTTTTTGTGTGAGGCAACACTAGGATGTCTTCGGATTTGTAATAGCTGTTATATTTGGAGTAACAGGTTCTTAACTTTTATTTTTGTCAAAAATGTTGAACAATTTTGAATTTTTTTGGATTTTTGTGGTCGAACATGATAAATGGCTATTCCTCCTGAAATACAGTTCGTAGAAAAGTGATTTTGTAATATTTTAGAAAGGTTTTTGTGTGAGGAACACTAAAGTGTCTTCGCGGATTTTTAATAGCTGTTTATACTTTTTGAGTAACAGGTTCTTAATGTATTTTTGTCAAAATTTTGAAGATTGGGAAATTTCCTGGATTTTTGTGGTTCGAAACAGTAATAAACCTGGCTATTCCTCACTGAATCAGCTCCGTAGAAAACCCGTGACCTTCTCTATTTTCTTAAAGGTTTTTTGTGTGAGGAATCCTATAGTGTCTTCGGATTTCTAAAAGCTGTTATACTTTTGGAGTAACCAGTTCTTAATTGTTATTTTTGTAAAAATGTTGAAATTTGAAAATTTTTGGATTTTTGTGTTCGAACATATAAATGGCTATTTCCCCTGAAATACAAGTCCGTAGAAAAGTGATTTTGAATTATATTTTAGAAGGGTTTTTGTGTGAGGAACACTAGGGTGTCTTTTGATTTGTAATAGCTGTTAACTTTTGGAGTAACAGGTCTTAATTTATTTTTTGTCAAAATGTTGAAATTGGAATTTTGGATTTTGTGGTTCGAACATATAATTGGCTATTCCTATCCTGAAATACTAGTCGTAGAAAAGTGAATTTGCTATTTTTAGAAAGGTTTTTGTGTGAGGAACACTAGGGTGTCTTCAATTGTAATAGCTGTTATACTTTGGAGTAACAAATATCTCTTAATTTATTTTGTCAAATGTTGAAATTTGGTAAAAATTTGCATTTTTGTGGTTCGAACATATAAATGACTATTTCTTCCTGAAATACAAGTTGTTGAAAAAGTGATTTGAATATTTTTTGACAATCCTTCAAACTAAATGGTGTCTGTTTGGATTTTGAGATAGGCTGTTATACCTTTTGGAGTAACAGGGTCTTTAATTTATTTTTGTCAAACATTTTAAATTTTGGAAATTTCTGGATTTTTGTGGTTCGAACACATAAAAATGGCTATTCCTCCTGAAATACTAGTCGTAAGAAAATTGATTTTGATATTTTTTGAAAGGTTTTCTGTGTGAGGAATACTATGGTGTCTTCGATTTGTAATAGCTGTTATATACTTTTGGAGAAACAGGTTCTTAATTTATTTTTGGTCAATACTGTTGAAATTTGTTAAATTTTTTGGATTTTGTGGTTTGTACATATAAATGGCCATTCCTCCTGAAATACTGTTCGTAGAAAAGTGATTTTTGATATTGTTTATTAATAAGTTTTTGTTTGAGGAACACTAGGGTGTTCTTCGGATTTGTAATAGCTGTTTATACTTTTGGAGTAAACAGGTTCTTAATTATTTTGTTCAAAAATTTGAAAATTTGGAAATTTTGGATTTTTGGTTCAGCATATAAATTGTGCTATCCCAGAAATACAAGTCGTATAGAAAGTGATGTTGTGATATGAAAGGTGTTTTGTTAGGAATAACTAATGTTGTCCTTCGGATTTGTAATAGCTGTTATCACTTTTTGGAGTAAGAGCAGGTCTTAATTTATTTTTTCTCAAAATGTAACTATTTGGAAAATTTTTTTGGATTTTTGTGGTTCGAACCTATAAATGGCTAATCTTTCGCTGAAATACAGGTCGAGAAAAGTGATTTTCATATTTTAGAAAGGTTTTTGTGGGAGGAACACTAGGGTGTCTTCGGATTTGTAATAACTGTTATACTTTTGCGAAGTAAAGGATCTACTCAATCTTACATTTTTGACAATTTTCTAACTTGAAATTTGAAAATTTTTGGATCATCTCTTTCTGTGTTATCCGACCACCATATTGGTCTACCCTATACATCCACTCCTGAAATAACAACCAAGCTCGTAAAAAGATCGATTTCCCTCATGCCATCTTCCTAAGCAACAGCGATATTCCCTATATTTTGAGCAACCAACTACGCCGGCCTTCCTACTCAGGACTTTTGTAATATAAGCTCCTTCAATCACTTTAGGAGTAAACCACAGATTCCTCTACATCTATACTATTTCGCTCCAGCACCCTCAACTGTTATGCAAACCACATTACCTGAATTTCACTGAGATCAGTCACTGACGCCGCCATTCTCTGAGTTACCACATAAAATGGCCTATATTCTCGCTGAAGATACACCTATTGTTTTACAAACTACTATGGCAATATTAATCAGCGACTAGAAAAAAGTGATTTTGCGAATAATATAGATAAGGTATTTATTGTTTCGGGAGACTACATCAATGGTCTATTGAGATTTGTAATAGCTGTATCATCATAGTGCTCTCTTCCGGTGAGACAGGGATTTCTTAACTATCACTTTTTGCTAAAAATGAGTATTGAAACTTATATATTGAATAGAGTTTCTTAGTGATCTTATTTGTGGCGTTTCGATCTAAACTCTGAAATGGCTATGTCCTCCTGAAAACTACATGTTGCTCAATAAGTAGATTTCTCTTGATAATGTCTGAAACGGGTCTGTGTGACAGAACTATCATGTGTCTTTTCACTGGATTCTTGTACAAACAGGCTGCGTTAATATCTTTTGAGACCGTAACGAGTTTCTTAATCTATTTCTTCGTCAAAATTGTTGACAATTTTGAACCAATTCTTTATTATGTTATTGTGGTACGAGACATATCACTAAATGGCTATTTCTCCCTGAAAAAATACAAGTGTAGAAAATGATTTGTTGATAATTTTTTGAAAGGTTTTTTCGAGTATGTGAAGAAATAACTCACTCGGTGCTATTGGAATTGTTAAATAGCTGTTATACTTGCTTCCAGTTGCCTTTTGGAGTAAACAGGTTCTTAATTTATGTATGTCAAAATGTTGACACGATTTGAAAATTATCTTTGGATTTTATCAAGTTTGGTTCCGAACATATAACGATGGCTTATTCCCGTCATACACTAGCCATGAAATATCAAGCTCGTCAAAAACCAAGCGTGAGTTCTGATATTTGTAAGAAGACGATTCTCTTGTGTAAGGCGTGAACAACCTAGGGTGTTATCTGCGAGATACTGTCAATAGCTGTTATAACTACATCTTTTTGGAGTAAACAGGTTCTGAAATTTATTCTTTTTTTCATAAGGTTGTAACATTTTACATTTTAGCTATAAATTCTAAACTTTGTGGATCCATTTCCACTCGCTCTTCTGAGACATATAAACTGCGCTAATATATCCTACCCTCGAACACTACATAGCTCGTATCAAGAAAAAAATATTTTGATATTTATTAGAGAAAGTGTTCTTTTCTTTGTTGCACGAAACACTTTAAAGGTTCATCTCGGATTTTCTAATGAGCTTTTATATCATGCTCTTCTTTCAGAAACATTTTGCGGAGTAAAGGATACATTTAATTGAGTTATGAGAAATATCCAAAATTTTTGAAATCTGGAGAAAATTTCTGGACTTTTGTCTGTGTTCTCAAAAAACAGTAAATTAGAATGGATATACCCAACCTGAAAATCACAAACAGTCGTAGAAAGAAGTGAATTCTTGATATTTTTTTGAAAGGTTTTTGGTGTGAGAAATACTAAGGTGTTCGGATTTGCTCAAATAGCTGTTATTAACTTTTTGGAAGTACACTAAGTTCTTAATTTATTTACTCGTTCAAAAACTGTTGAAATTTGGAAATTTTGGAAATTTTTTGTGCGGTTCGAGACATCGAGTAACACTGGCTTTCGCACTCCATGACAAATATATATTCACCTTTTGTTACAGGTGAGATATTTTATGAAAGAGTCTTGTTGAGCGAATACTTATAAGGTAAACCTGCTTTATACTTTTGGAGTATACAGGTTCCTAATCCAATTTTGTGGTCAAAGATGTTAAAATTTGAAAATTTTATGGATTCTTATGTGTTTCCGACACATCGATTCAATCTGGCTATCTTGCTCTCCCTGAATACAACAAGTCCGTAGAAAAGTGATATATTGGTATCTTTTTAAATAATGTTTTTGTGATATGAGAGAACATTAGGGTGTCTTTCGGCATTTGTAATAGCTGTTAATACCTTTCTGGAGTAACAGGTTCTTTAATTTATTTTTGTCAAAATGTGAAATTTGTAAAATTATGGGATTTTTGTGGTTCGTCTTAACATAAAAATGCTATTCTCCTGTATAAATACATTTGTCGTAGAAAAGTTGATTTGCGACTTATAATTAGAAAGGTTTTTCTTTTTGGATAGAACAGCTATGTTTCTTGGATTTTGTCATATTTGCTGTTCACATGTTTGTGAGTAATAAGGTTCTTAATGTTATTTTTTGTCAAAATTTTGTAAAAATTTGGAAATTTTGGATTTTGTGTTCGAACATATAAATGTCACTTCCTTCCTGAAAATTTGAGGTCTGAAAAAGTGATATATTGATATTTTTTTGAAAGGTTTTTGTGTGAGGAAATACTATGGAGCTACATCGGATAGTAATAGCGTTATAAACTTGGAGAACAGTGTTCTTAATTTATTTTGTCTCTAAATGATTGAAAATTGAAATCTTTTTGTATTTTTGTGGTTCAACTAATAAGTTGTTTCAGTTTTTTCTGATTTCTTGATAATTTGAAGTGATTTGAAATTTTATTTTTTTAAAAGTTTTGTGGTGAGGAACACTAAGTTCTTCGGATTTGTACATAGCTGTTATAACTTTTGGAGAACAAGTTTTAATTTATCTTTTGTACAACAAGTTATTGAAAATTTGGAAATTTTTGATTTTTGTGTTCGAAGCATATAAATGGCTATTCCCCCTGAAATACAAGTCGTAGAAAAGTTGATTTGATATTTTTTGAAAGGTTTTGTTTGAGGAAATACTATGGTGTCTTTGGATTTGTAATGCTGTTAATCTTTTGGAGTAACAGGTTCATTAATTTATTTTTGTCAAAATGTTAAATTTGAAAATTTTATGCGCGATTATATGAGATGTCCAAATACACAGCAGATTGGCTATTCTCTATGAAAATTACAAGTCTGAAAAGTGATTTTGATTTTTTTTAAAGCGTCTTGTTGCTGATAAACTATAGTTTTCTTCGATATTGGTAAAATAGATGTTATTCCTTTTTGTGGAGTAACAGATTCATAATCTTATCTTTTGTCAACTAATGTTATATTTGGAATTTTGTTGCGCTTTTATTTTTAGTGGTCGAACAATAAATGGCTTAGTTTCTCCTGAATATACAAGTCGTAGATGAAAGTGATTGTTGATATTTTTTTGACAGGTTTTTGGTGTGAAGAATACTATGGTGTCTTTTTGATTTGTAATAGCTGTTATACTCTTTTAATAAGAGGTTGCTAAAATGTCAAAAACATAAATGTTGAAAATTTGAAAATTTTTGATTATTTGTGGTCGAACATATAATGGCTTTCCCCTGACAATAAAGCAATCGTTAGAAAAGTGATTCTTGAATATTTTTAAGAAAGGGTTTTTGTGTAAGGAACACTAGGGTGTCTTCTTCGGATTTTTATTAGCTGTTATACTTTTTGAGTAACAGGTTCTTATCTTAATTTTTTGTCAAATGTTGAAATTTGGAAATTTTGGAATTTTTGTGGTTCGAACATATAAATGGCCTATCCTCCTGAAATACAAGTCGTAGAAAAAAATATTTTGGATATTTTTAAGGAAAGGTTTTTGTTGTGAGGAACAACTAAGGGTGTCGCCTTCGATTTCTAATAGCTGTTATACTTTTGGAGTAACAGTTCTTGTAATTTTATTTTTGTCAAAATTGTTGAAATTTGGAATTTCTGGATTTTTTGGTGGTTCGAACATATAATGGCTATTCCTCCTGAGAAATAACAGTCGTAGAAAAGTGATTTTGAATATTTTTTGAAAGGTTTTGTGTGAGGAAGGATTACTAAGGTGTCTTCGGATTGTTAATAGCTGTGTATACTTTTGGAGTATAACAGGTTCTTAATTTATTCTTGTCTTAAAAATGTTGAAATTTGGAAATTTTTTGGATTTTTTGTGTTTTAAACATATAATAATGGCTAATCTTCCGAAATACAGGTCGTAGAAAAGTGGTTTTTTTGATATTTTTTAGAAAGGTTTTTTGTGGAGGAACACTAGGGTTTGCTTCGATTTTGTAATAGCTTGTTTATACTTTTGGAGTAACAGGTTTCTTATTTTATTTTTGTCAATAATGTTGAAAATTTTGGAAAAATTTGTTGGATTTTTTTGTGTTTCGAAACATATAAATGTTCATAGCTCGTGAAATACAATCGTAGAAAAGTGAGCTATGATTTTTAGAAAGGTTTTTTGTTTGAGGAACACTAAAGTGTCTTCGGATTTGTAATTAGCTGTTATATCTTTGGAGTAACAGGTTCTTTATTTTATTTTTGTCAAAATGTTGAAATTTTGAAATTCTTGGATTTTTGTGGTTCGAACATATAAATGGCTATTTCTCCTGAAATACAAGTCGTAAGAAAAAGTGATTTGATATTTTTTGAAAAGGTTTTTGTTCGAGGCAATTACATTTGGTTCCTTTGCGATTTGAAATAGCTGTTTCAGCTTTATGGGGAGTAAACATGTTCTTAAATTTATCATTTATGGTCAAAAATGTTCGAAATTCTGAAAAATTTGTTGGATTTTTTTTTCGAACAATTAAATGGCTATTCCTCCTGAATACAAGTCGTAGAAAAGTTATTTTTGATATTTTTTGAAAGTTTTGTGTGAGGAATACTATAAGGTGTCTTCGGATTTTGTAAATAGCTGTTATACTTCTTGGAGTAACAGTTTCTTTAAGTTTATTTTTGTCAAAATGTTGAAATTTGAATTTTTTTTTGATTTTGTGGTTCGAACATATAAATGCTATTCCCTCCTGAAAACAAGTCGTAGAAAAGTGATTTTATATTTTTGAAAAGGTTTTTGTGTGAAGAATACTATGTGTGTCTTTGGATTTGTAATAGCTGTTTTAGCATACTTCTGGAGTAACAGGTTCTTAATTTATTATGTCAAAATGTTGAAATTTGAAAATTTTTGGATTTTTTGTGGTTCGAACATACATAAATGGCTATTCCTGCCTGAAATCATAGTCGTAAGAAAAGTGATTTTGGAGTATTTTAAGAAAGGTTTTTTGTGTAAGGAACACTAGGGTGTCTTTGGATTTTAAATGCTGTTATACTTTTGGAGTAGCAGGTTCTTAATTTATTTTTGGCCTAACTTTGAAATTGAAATTTTTGGATTTTTGTGGTTCGACATATAAATGGCTATTCGCCTGAAATACAATCAGTAGAAAAAATATTTTGTATATTTTTTGAAGGTTAACTTATATAAAAAAAATACTAGGGTGTCTTCGGATTTCTAATAGCTGTTATACTTTTGGAGTATATCTTAAGCAATTTTATTTTTGTCAAAATTTTGAAATTTGAAATTTTCTGGATTTTTGTGTTCGAACATATACAATGGCTTATTCCTCCTGAATCCAGAGTCGTAGAAAGTGATTTTTGATATTTTTAGAAAGGTTTTTGTGTGAGTAATACTCAAAGGTGTCGTTCGGATTTGTAATAAGCTGTTTATACTTTTGGAGATAACAGTTCTTAATTTATTTATGTCAAAAGTTTGAAATTTGGAATTTTTGGATTTTTGTGGTTCGAACATATAAATGCGCTAATTCCTCTGAAATATCAACAAGTCGTAGAAAAGGGTGATTGATATTTTTTGAAAAGTTTTGTGTGAGGAATACTATAGTGTCTTCGGATTTCTAAAAGCTGTTATACTTTTGGAGTAAAAAAAGGTCCTAAATTTATTTTTGTCAAAAATGTTAAATTTTTGAAGAATTTTTTTGGATTTTGGTGGTTCGAACATATAAAATGGCTATTTCTCCTGAAATACAAGTCGTAGAAAGTGATTTGATATTTTTTAGAAAAGGTTTTTGTATGAGGAACATTAGGGTGTCTTCGGATTTTAATAGCTGTTATACTTTTGGAGTAACTAGCTCTTAATTAAATCATTAAAATGTTGAATTTGAAATTTTTTGATTTTTGGTGGTTCGAACACATATAAATGGCTATTCCTCTTGAAATACAAGTCGTAGAAGTGTGATTTTGATATTTTAGAAAGGTTTTGGTGTGAGGAACACTAGGGTGTCTTCGTATTTGTAATAGCTGTTATACTTTTGGAGTAAAAGGTTCTTAATTTATTTTGTAAAAATGTTGAAATTTTAAATTTTTGGATTTTGTGGTTTCGAACATATAAATGGCTATTCTTCCTGAAATACTAAGTCGTAGAAAAGTGATTTTGATTTTTAAAAAGGCTTTTTGTGTTGTGGAACACTAGGGTGTCTTCGTATTTGTAATAGCTGTTATAGCTTTGGAGAAACAGGTTCTTAATTTATGTTTGTCAAAATGTTTAAAATTTGTAAATGTTTTGATTTTTGTGGTTCGAAAATAAATGGCTATTCTTCCTGAAATACAAGTCTGTAGAAAGTGATTTTTTGATATTTTTTTGAATAAGATTTCGTTGAGGAATACTATGGTGTCTTCGGAATTGTAATAGCTGTTATCTTTTGGTAACAGGTTTCTTCAATTTAATTTTTGTCAAAATTTGAATTTTGGAAATTTTTTGATTTTCGTGGTTCGAACATATAAATTGCTATTCCTCCTGAAATACAGTTCGTAGCAAAGTGATTTTGATATTTTTTGAAAGGTTTTTGTGTTAGGAACACTAGGGTTCTTCGGATTTGTAATAGCTGTTTAACTTTTTATCGTAACAGTTTTCTAATTTATTGCTCATAGACAAAATGTTGAAATTTGTAAATTTTTGGATTTGTGTTCGAACATATAAATGGCTATCCCTCCTGAAATACAAGTTCGTAGAAAAAGTGGATTTTGATATTTTTGAAAGGTTTTTTGTGTGAGGAATACTAGGGTGTCTTCGGATTTGTAAAAGCTGTTATATCTTTGGAGTAAACAGGTTCTTAATTTATTTTTGTCAAAAGTTGAAATTTGAAAATTTTGGATTTTGTGTCAACATCTAAATGGCTATTCTCCTGAAATAGCAAGTCGAGAAAAGTGATTTTGATATTTTTTTGAAAAGTTTTGTGTGAGGAATACTATAGTGTCTTCGGATTTGTAATAGCTGTTATACTTTTGGGGTAACAGGTTCTTAATTTATTTTTGTCAACAATGAGTGATATTGAATTTTTTTTTGATTTTGTGGTTCAACATATAAATGGCCATTCCTCTCTTTGTCAGCTGATATGTAAAAAAAAGTGATTTTTGAGAAAAAAAAAAAAGGTTTTTGTGTGAGGAACATTAGGGTGTCTTCGGATTTGCAATAGCTGTTATGCTTTTGGAGTAACAGGTTCTTATATTATTTTTGTCAGCAATTTGAAATTGAATTTTTTTTGATTTTTGTGGTTCGACATATAAATGGCTATTTTTCCGCTGAAATACAAGTCGTAAAAAGTGATTTGATATTTTTTGAAAGGTTTTTTGTGTGAAGAATACTATTGTATCTTCGGATTTTTAATAGCTTTTATACTTTTGGAGTAACAGTTCTTAATTAATTTTTGTCGAAAATTGAAATTGAAAAAATTTTTGGAATTTTGTGGTTCAACATATAGAATGCTAATCGTCCTCCTTAAACATACAAGTCGTAGAAAAAGTGATTTTGATATTCTTAAGAAAGGTTTTTATGTAAGGAACACTAGGGTGTCTTTGATTTTGTAATAGCGTTATACTTTGGAGTAACAGTCCTTCTTAATTTATTTTGTCAAAATGTTGAAATTGAAATTTTTTGGATTTTGTGGTTCGTACATATAAATGGCCTATCCTCCTGAAATACAAGTCGTAGAAAAAATATTTTTATATTTTAGGAAGGTTTTTGTGTGAGGAACACTAGGTGTCTTCGGATTTGTAATACTGTTATACTTTTGGATTAACAGGTTCTTTATTATTTTTGTCAAAATTTTGAAATTTGGAAAATTTTTGGATTTGTTGTGGTTCGAACATATAAATGGCTATCCTCCTGAAAACAGTCGAGAAAAGTGATTTTGAAATATTTTTTTGAAAAGGTTTTGGTGTGAGAAATACTATGGTGTCTTCGGAATTGTAATAGCGTTACTTGGAGTAACAGTTCTTAATTAAAATTTTATGTCAAAATGTTGAAATTTGGAAATTTTTTGGATTTTTGGTGGGTTCGAAACATATGAATGGCTATTCCTCCTGAAATACAAGTCGTAGAAAAAGGATTTTGAATATTTTTAAAAAGGCAATTTTGTGTGAGGAACACTAGGTGTCTTCGGATTTGTAATAGCTGTTATAGTTTTGGAGTAAAGGTTCTTAATTCATTTTGGTAAAATTGTATTGAAATTTTGTAATTTTTTTGTCCTGTGGTTGGGACAGGTAGCTGGCTGTGCCTGTGTGAATTAGGCCTTAGAAAAGAGACTTAATTTTTTAAATTAAATTTTGGAGGAACACTAGGGTGTCTTCGTATTTGTAATAGCTGTTGTACTTGAGTAACAGGTTCTTAATTTATTTTTGTCAAAATGTTTGAAATTTTGTAAATTTTTGATTTTTGTGGTTCAACCATATAAATGGCTATTCTTCCTGAAATACAAAGTCGTAGCAAAATGTTTGATATTTCTTGAGGTTTTTGTGTGAGAATACTAATGGTGTCTTCGGATTTGTAATAGCTGTTATACTTTTGGAGTAACAGTTTCTTAATTTATTTTTGTCAAAATTTTGAAAGTGGATAGAATTGGAATTTTCTACTTCAAACATATCTAGTATTCCTCCTCAGGTAAAACTTTACCCCGTTTCATATGATATTTTGTAAAGGTTTTCTTGTGTGAGGATAACTATGTGTCTTCGGATTTTAATAGCTGTTATATCTTTTGGATAACCAGTTCTTAATTTATTTTGTAAAAATTTGAGAATCGTAAATTTTTGATTTTCTTGTTCGTAGACATATAAATGGCTAATCTGTCCTGAAATACAGGTCGTATAAAAGTGATTTTTGGATATTTTTAGAAAGGTTTTGTGTGAGAAATACTATGGTGTCTTCGATTTGTAATAGCTGTTATACTTTGTGAGTTTCAATTCATTTTGTCAAAAATTTGAAATTTGTAAATTTTTGATTTTTGTGGTTCGAACAATTAAATGGCTATTCCTCCTGAAATCAAGTCTGAATATACCGTGTGGAATAAAAGGTAGAAAGTTTTTGTTGAGGACTGAATTAGTGATAGGAATGAGCTGTTATACTTTGAGAAACAGGTTCTTAAATTATTTTGTCAAAACTCCATCATCTATGAAAATTTTTGGATTTTGTGGTTCGAACAATATAAATGCTATTCCTCCTGAAAATACAGGTCGTAGTCAGAGTATATTTTTGAAAGTTTTTTGTGTGAGGGAATACTATAGTGTCTTCGGATTTGAAATAGCTTTAACTTTTGGAGTAACAGGTTTTTAATTATTTTGTTCAAATTTGAAAATTTGAATTTTTTTGATTTTTGTGGGTTCGAACATATAAATGGCTATTTCTCGTGAAAATACAAGTCGTAGAAAAAGTGATTTGTTTAAGTAAAACTTTAGGTAAGAATATCTATGGTGTCCTTGATTTGTTAATAGCTGTTATACTTTGGAGTAAACAGGTTCTAATTATTTATTCAAATGTTGCAATGTGAAAATTTTTGGATTTTTCGTGGTTCGAACATATAAATGCTATTCCTCCTGAAATACAATTCGTAAAAGTATTTTGATATTTGTAAGAAAAAGGTTTTTGTGTAAGGAACATTAGGGTGCTTTTGGATTGTATAGCTGCTTATATCTTGTTGGAGACAGGTTCTAATTTATTTTTGGTCAAAATGTTTTAAAATTTTAAATTTTTGCATTTTGGAGGTTCGAACTGTAAATGTTACCCAGTTTCATAAAAGATCGTTAGATAAAATATTTTTCGTATTTTATGAAAGGTTTTGTGTGAGGAACACTAGGGTTCTTCGGATTTGTAATAGCTGTTATACTTTTGGAGAAACAGGTTCTTAATTTATTTTTGTCAAAATTTGAAATTTGAAATTTCTTGGATTTTTGTGTTCGAACATATAAAATGGCTATTCCTCCGATATCAAGTCGTAGAAAAAAGTGATTTGATATTTGAAAGGTTTGTGTGAGAAATAGCTAAGTTCCGGATTTGTAATAGCTTTATACTTCTGGAGCTAACAGGTTCTTAATTTATTTAGTTTCAAAATGTTGAAATTTGGAAAAATTTTTTGATTTTTGTGTTCGAACATATAAATGGGCTATTCCTCCTGAATACAAGTCGTGAAAAGTGATTTGAATATTTTTGAAAGGTTTTGTGTCCCGAGGAAACTCATAGTGTCTTCGATACTCATTACAGCTTTATAGCTTTGGACGTACACAGGTTCCTAATTTATTCTTTGTCAAACATGTTCAAATTTGAACATTTTCTTGATTTTTGCGTTCGAACATAAAACCTTGCTATTGTCTCCTGAAATAGCATAGTCGTAAGAAAAAGTGAATTTGATATTTTAAAAAAGGTTTTGGTGGAACAATAGGGTGTCTTCGGATTTGTTATAGCTGTTATACTTTGGACTAAGACAATTCGTTATTTATGTCCAAAAATGTTTAAATGGAAATTTTGGACTTTTTTGTGGTTCGAACATATAAATGGTATTCCTCGAAATCCAAGTCGTAGAAAAGTGATTTTGAATATTTTTAAAAAAAGGCTTTGTGTGAGGAATACTAGGGTGTCTTCGGTTTTGTAATAGCTGTTATACTTTTTGAAGTAATTCTTAATTATTTTATGTCAAAATGGTTGAAATTTTGAAATTTTGATTTTTGTGGTTCACCAATAAATGCATTCCCTGAAATACAAGTCGTAGAAAGTGATTTTGATATTTTTAGAAAAGGTTTTGTGTAGGAACATAAGGTTCTTTGGATTGTGAATAAACTTTAACTTTGGAGTTAACTTCTTAATTTTTTTTTTTCAAAATTTGAAATTTGTAAAATTTTGGAATTTTGTGTTCGAACATAAAAATGGCTATTCCTCCTCTGAAATACAATTCGTAGAAAAGTGATTTTGATATTTTTAAAAGTTTTTGTTACATAATCGTAATTTCCTTCGGATGTAAATAGCTTGTTATAACTTTGGAGTAACAGTGTTCTTAATTTAGTTTTGTCAAAATGTTAAATTGGAAATTTTTGGATTTTTTGTGGTTCGAACATATTAATGGCTATTCCTCCATGAATACAAGTAATAAAAAAGTAATTGATATTTTAGAAATGTTTTTTGGTGTAGGAACACTAGGTGTCTTCAGATTTGTAAAAGCTGTTATACTTTTGAAGTAAAAGCAGTTCAAATATTTTTTTGGTCAAAAGTTGAAATTTGAAATTTTCGATTTTTGGTTCGATACATTAAAAGACTTTCTTCTGAAATACAGATCGTAAAAGTGAATTTTGCTATTTTTGAAAGTTTTTGTCAGAATACTCATGGTGTCTGGATTTGTAAAAGCTGTTAACTTTGAGTAACAGGTTCTTTTTATTTTTGTCAAAAATTTGAAATTGGAAATTTCTTTTTTTTCGAACATAAAAATGGCTATTCCTCCTGAATACAAGTCCGTAGAAAAGTGATTTTGATATTTTGACAAGGTTTTTGTTGAGGAACCTATGGTGTCTTCGATATTAATAGCTTTATACTTTTGAGTAACAGGTTCTTAAATTTAATTTTGTCAAAATGTAAATTTGAATATATGATCCTTTTAAGTTGTCTAAAAATATGTTGATTCCTCTGAAAACATTCTTAGAAAGTGATTTTATATTTTTAGAAAAGGTTTTTTAGAAAAGGTTTTTGTTCGATTGGTAATAGCTGTTCATACTTTTTGGAGTAACAGTTCTAATTTATTTTTGTCAAATATTTTGGAAATTGGAAGCTAAAATTTTTGTGGTTCGAAAATATAAATGGCTATTCCTCCGGAAATACATAAGTCGTAGAAAAGTGATTGATATTTTTTTGAAATGTTTTGTGTGGGAATAACATGGTTGTTCCTTCGGCTTTGGTAAAAGCTGTTATTATACTTTGGAGTAACAGGTTCTTGTATTATTTTTGTCAGTGTGTTGAAATTTGCATTTTTTATTTTTGTGTTCGAAGAAATAAATGGTCTAATCTTCGAGTAATACAGGTTCGTAGACTAAGTGATTTTGATTATTTTTTAGAAATCGGTTTTGTGTAGGAACCACTAGGTTCTCGGCCTTTGTAATAGCTGTTTTATTTTTGAGTAACAGGTTCTTAATTTATTTTTTCATAGTGCTTTATATTGAAAATTTTTGGATTTTTGTGTTCGAACATATAAATGTTATTCCTCCTGAAATACAAGTCGTAGAAAAGTGATTTTGAATTTTTTAGAAAGGATTCTGTTAATGAATCCTATGGTAACTTAGGATTTTAATAAATGCATTTCAATTTGGATTAAATGTCTATTTATTTTGTCAAAAATGTTTCATTTTGGGAAATTTTGGATTTTGTTGTCGGTTCGCACATATAATGCATTTCTCCCTGAATCAAGTCGTCAGAAAAGTGATTTTTGTATTATTTTTTGATTCAAGGTTTTTGTTTGAGGAACACTATGGTATTTCGGATTTGTAATATCTGTTATATCTTCTTGGACGTAACAAGTTCTTTAATTTATTTTGTCAAAAGTGAATTTGAAATTTTGATTTTGTGGTTTCAACCTCTAAATGGCTATTCCCTCCTGAAATAAGCAAGTCGTAGAAAATGATTTTGATATGTTTTGAAATGTTTTGGTGATGAGGAATACTATAGTGTTTCGGAATTGTAAATAGCTGTTAACTTGTGAGTAACAGTTCTTAATTTATTTGTCAAAATGTTGAAATGTTGACATTTTTTTTTATTTGTGGTTCGAACATTTAATAATGGCTATTTCCGTGAAATACATAGTGTAGAAAAGTGATTCTTGATATTTTGAAAGGTTTTGTGTGATAAAATACTATGGTCTGGATTGTAATACTCTTGTTTACTTTGGAGTAACAGGTTCTAATTTATTATGTCAAAATGTGCCAATTTGAAATATTTGATTTGTGGTTCGAACTATATAATGGCTATTCACTTCCTAAAACAAGTCGAGAAAAGTATTTTGATATTTTAAGAAAGGTTTTGGTAAGGAACACTAGGTTCTGAGGATTTGTAATAGCTGTTAACATTTGGAGAAACAGTTCTTAATTTATTCTTGTCAAAATTTTTTGAAATTTGAAATTTTGAATTTTTGTGGTCGAACATATAAATGGTCTATTAGGTTTCTGAAATTTTGTTCTAGAAAATATTTTTGATATTTTTTATGGAAGGTTTTTGTGTGAGGAAACTATGGTATCTTCGGATTTTTTAATACTGTTATAGCTCTTTGGATACAGGTTCTTAATTTATTTTTGTCAAAATTTTGGAATTTGCGAAATTTCTGGATTTTGTGGTTCGAACCAATATAAATCTGCTATTCCTCCTGAAACTACAAGTCGTAGAAAGTGAATTTTGATATTTTGAAAGGTTTTGTGTGAGAAATACTATGGATCTTCCGATATCATTAGCTGCGACACTTTGAAGTAACTGTTCTTTAATTTATTTATTAAAATGTTGAAATATTTTGAAATTTTTTTTGTTCGAACATATAAATGGCTATTCCTCCTGAAATACAAGTCGAAAAAGTGATTTTGATAAATTTTTGAAAGTTTTTGTGTGAGGAATACTATATGTCTTCGGATTTCTCATAGCTTAACTTTTGGAGTAACAGTAAGAAAGACTCAGTACCAATGGTTAAAAATTGAAAATTTTGGACAGTTGCACGTCGGGACGCACAAATTCCCAGTTTTACCGATCTCCGTGCCGTAGAAAAGTAGATTTTGATATTTTAAAAAGGTTTTGTGTGAGGAATACTAGGGTGTCTTCGGATTGTAATAGCTGTTATACTTTGTGTTAACAGTCTTTAATTTTATTTTTCCAAAATGTTGAAAATTGGAAATTTTTGGATTTTTGGGGTTCGAACATATATAAATGGCTATCCCTCCTGAAATACAAGTCGTAGAAAAAGTGATTTTGATATTTTTTAGAAAGGTCTTTGTGTGAGGAACACTAGGTGTCTTCGGATTTGTTTAATAGCTGTTATACTTTTTGGAGTAAAAGACACTTTAATATTTTTCAAAAGTTGACAATTTAAAAATTTTTGGATTTTTGTGGTTTGAACATCTAAATGGCTATTCCTCCTGAAATACGAGTCGTAGAAAATGATTTTGATATTTTTGAAAAGGTTTGTGTGAGGAATATTATAGTGTCTACGGATTTTAATAGCTGTTTTACTTTTGTAGTAACAGGTTCCTAATTTAATTTTGTCAAAATGTGAAAATTTGAATTTTTTTGATTTTTGTGTTCGAACAGTATAATGGCTATTTCCCCTGAAATACAAGTCGTAGAAAAAGTGATTTTGATATTTTTTGAAAGTTTTGTGATTTGACATTTTTACATGTTTTGTAAATGCTGATTATAGCTTTGATAACAGGTTCTTAATTATTATGTCAAACATGTGTATTAAAATTTTTGATTTTTGTGGTTCGAACATTATAAATGGCCTATTCCTCTGAAATACAAGTCGTAGAAAAGCTGATTTTGATATTTTTAAAAAGTTTTTGTGTAAGGAATACTAGTGTCTTTTGATTTGTAATAGCTGTTATACTTTTGGAGTAACAGGTTCTTAATTATTTTTTGTCAAAATGTTGCCATTGAAATTTTCTGGATTTTTTGGTTGCACATATAAATGGGCTATTTCTCCCTGAATATACAGTCGTAGAAAAAATATTTTCGATAATTTGTAAGGAAGGTTTTTGTCGTGAGGACACAAGGGTGTCCTCGGATTTCTACATAGCTGTTATACTTCTTTTGGAGTACAGGTTCTAATTTATTTTGTCAAAATTTTTGAAACCATTCTGGAATTTCTGGATTTTCTTGGTGTTCGAACAATATAAGTGGCTATCTCCTGAAATACAAGTCGTAGAAAAAGTGATTTTGATATTATTTGTTAAAAAGGTTTTTGTGTGAGAATTACTAGGGGTCTTCGTATTTGTAATAGCTGTTAAACTTTTGGAGTAACAGTTCTTAAGTTTATTTAGTGTCAAAAATTTGAAATTTGGAAAATTCAAGATTTGAATTGTTGACAATATAAATGGCTATTCCCTCCTGAAAACACAGTCGTAGAAAAAGTGATTTTGAATATTTTTTTGCCAAGGTTTGGTGAGAAATACTATAGTGTCTTCGGATTTCTCAATAGCTGTTATGCTTTTGGAGTAACAGGTCCTAAATTTTTTTTGTCAAAATGTTAAAATTGAAAATTGATTTTTGTGTCGAAATATAAAGGCTATTTCTCCTGAGAATACAAGTCCGTAGAAAAGTGATTTGATATTTTTTAAAAAGGTTTTTTGTGTGAGGAAACATTAGGGGTGTCTTCGGAGTTTGGTATAGCTTTTATACGTTTTGGAGTAACAGGTTCTTAATTATTTATGTCAAAATGTGTGAAATTTGGAAAAATTTTTGATTTTTCGTGTTCGAATACATTATAAATGGCTATCCTCCTAGAAATACAAGTCTAGAAAATGATTTTGATATTTTAAAAAGGTATGTGTGAGAAACACTAGGGTGTCTTCGTATTCTGTAATAGCTGTGTACTACTTTTGGGGTAACCAGGTTTCTTAATTTATTTGTAAAAAGTTGATAATTTGTAATTTTGGATTTTTGTGGTTCTAACATATAAATGGCTATTCTTCTTGGAAGTCTGCAATCGAGAAAAGTGATTTTTGATATTTTTAAAAAGGCTTTTGTGTGGAAGGAACCTCAGGGTGTGTCTTCGGATTTGTACTAGCTGTTATACTTTTGGAAGTAACAGGTTCTAATTTATTTTTTGTCAAAAAATGTTGAAATTTGTACATTTTTGGATTTTTGTGGTTCGACATATAAATGGTCCATAGCTCGTGAAATACAATCGTAGAAAAGTGATTTGACTATTTTGGAAAGGTTTTTGGGAGTAATACTATGAGTTCTTCGCCCTTTGGTAAAGCTGTATACTTTTGGAAGTAACAGTCTTAATTTACTTTTTGTCAAAATTTGAAATTTGGAAATTTTTGGTTTTGGGTTCGAACATATAAATGGCTATTCTTTCTGAAGTACAAGTCGTCAAGCATGGGGATGAAGAATATTTTTTGAAAGGTTTTTGTGGGAGGAATACTATGGTGTTTCGGATTGTATTAGCCTGTTATACTTTTGAGTAACAGTCAAAATTTTATTTTTGAAAACATTGTCAAAATTGTGTAATTTTTGGATTTTGTGGTTCGAACATATAAATGCTATTCCTCCTGAAACACAGGTCGTAGAAAAGTGATTTTGATATTTTTAAGAAAGGTTTTTTGGTGAGAACAACTAGGTGTCTCGATTTGAATAGCTGTTTATACTTTTGATAAACATGTCTTAATTATTTTGTCAAAATTTGAAATTTTAAATTTTTGATTTCTGTGGATTTTTTTTTAGTAAAACCAAAAATAAATTTAAAAAATTTTTGCCTAATAAATTGAAATACATGTCATAGAAAAGTGATTTGAATTTTTGAAAGGTTTTTGTGTGACGAATACTATGGTAGCTTCGGATTTTAAATAGCTGTTATAGTTTTGGAGTAAAGGTTCTTCAAATTATTTTTGTCAAAATTTTGAAAATTTGAAATTTTGAGTTTTTGTGTCGAACATATAAATGCTAAATTCTTCCTGAAGTCAAGTGCGTAGAAAAGTGATTTGATATTTTTTGAAAGGTTTTTGTGTGAAGGAATCTATGGGTCTTCGGTTTGTAATAGCTGTTTATACTTTGGGTAAAACAGTTCTTAATTATTTTTGTAAACATGTTGAAATTTGTAAATTTGTTGGATTTTGTGGTTCGAACATTATAATGGGCTAAATCTTCTGAAATTACAGGTCGTAGAAAGTGATTTGAATATTTTTAAAAGGTTTCTTGTGAACTCATTAGGTGTCTTCGGAATTTGTAATAGCTTGTATACTTTTGGAGTAACACTTTTTAAATTATTTTTGTCAAAATTTTGAAATTTTGTAAATTTTGGATTTTTGTGGTTCGTAATATTAATGGCTATTCCTCCTGAAATTACAAGTCGTAAAAAGTGATTTTGAATATTTTTTGAAAGGTTTTGTGTGAGGAATCCTACGGTGTCTTTGTATTTGTAATAGCTGTTATAATTTTGAATGGTTCTATTATTTGTCAAAATTTGAAATTTGTAAATTTTGGATTTTTGTGGTTTCCGAACATATATAATGCTATTAGTTGAGAAGTGTAAAGTCTCTAAGAAGAAGTGATTTTGATATTTTTTAGAAAGGTTTTTGTGTTAGGAACACTAGGTGTCTTCTGATTTGTAATAGCTGTTAAACTTTTGGTGTAACAGGTTCCTAATTATTTTTGTCAAAATGTTGAACTTTGAAAATTTTTGTATTTTTGTGGTTCGAACATCTAAATGGCTATTCCTCCTGATACAAGTCGTAGAAAATTGATTTTGATATTTTTTGAAAAGGTTTTTTTGTGTGAACCAACCCCTATATGGTCTTCGATCTGTAATACGTTATACTTTTTGCGTAACAGTCCTCAATTTAAGTTTGCAAAATGTTGATAACTTTAATTTTGTTTTTATTTTTGGTTCAAACATATAAATGGCTATTTCCTGAAATACAAATCGTAGAAAAGTGATTTGATATTTGAAAGGTTTTGTGTGAAGAATACTATGGTTCTTGGAATTTTGTAATAGTTATACTTTGGATACAGTTCTAAATTATGTATGTCAAAATGTAATTGAAAATTTTTGGAATTTGTGTTCTAACATATATAATGTATTCCCCTAAATACAAGTCGTAGAAAGTGATTTTTTTTAAATTTTAAGAAAGGTTTTTGGGTAAGGAACACTAGGGTGTCTTTGGATTTGTAATAGCTTTTATACTTTTGATTCCAACTATCGTCATTTAATTTTTGCAAAATGTTGAAATTTGGAAAATTTTGTGTTTTGTGTTCGAACATAAAAGTGCTATTCCTCCGAAAATACAACGTCGTAGAAAAATATTTGATATTTTATAGGAAGGTTTTTGTGTGAGGAACACCAGGGTGTCTTCGGATTTGATACTGTTAACTTTGAGTACAGGTTCTTAATTATTTTTGTCAAAATTTCTTGAAAATTGGAATTTTGGATTTTTGTGGTTCGACATATAAATAGGCTATTCCTGCCTGAAATACATAGTCCGTAGAATAAGTGATTGTTGGATATTGTGAAAGGTTTTGGTGTGAGAAATACTAAGGTGTCTTCGAATTTATATAGTAGCTTTAGACTTTTGCAAAATTAATTTAATTTATGTCAAAATGTTGACATTTGGAAATTTTTGATTTTTGGTGGTTCGAACATATAAAGGGCTATTCCTCCTGAAATACAATCGTAGAAAAGTGATTTCTGATATTTTGAAGGTTTTGTGTGAGGAATACTATATTGTCTTCGGATTTGTAATCCAACTGTTATAACTTTTGAGTAACAGGTTCCCAAATTAATTTTTGTGTTTCTGATAGGATTAAAAAAATTCTCGATATTGTGGTTCTATCATATAAATGTACTTTCGTCTACCTTAAAAGTGAATGAAGCAAGTGAACATTTCCTTTAAAAGGTTTTTGTGTAGAAAATAGATGCTCTCTATCCATGACAATCACAATTATAAGTTTTTAAAGTAAAAGTTTCTTAATTTATTTATGCAAAATGTTGAAATTGGAAAATTTTTTGGATTTTTGTGGTTGAAACATATAAATGGCTATTACGAGCTCAGCATTTGTAATGATTTGTTTTGTTTAGTTTTGTATTTTGAAAACTTGATATTTAGCCTTTGTCGTGATAACATTGCTTCCGTATTTGTAATAATTCGTTTTGTTTAGTTCTTGTATTTTATGATTTTTGTTTGGATTTTGTATTATTGTCTCTGTGTGACTTGCTATTCGACATTCGCCTTGACAGGATCGTTTCTATAAAACTTGCTATTTATTGTGTTAGGATTATTACTGTGCTACTTGCTATTTAGAATTTGTTTTGTAAATATTAGTTCCGTAATTGTGGTGACTTATCAAGATTATTGGTTGTAAATATTGATTATTACGATACTTTATTAAGAATATTCCGTGAAGTTCCACACTCAGGATTGTGACAAGGTAACATATTAGTATTGGATTTGTAAAAATATATGTATGAATTACCGTTAGCAAATAAATTAACGGTTAACTTTGTTAGTTATAAAAAAAAATAGTAATAATAATACAACAGTGCGAGACTGCCATTTGCATGAAGATTTTGAGTTGTTATAGTTCACATTTGTATAAAGTTTTCATTTGATAAATTATTGGCAGTTGTATATCGACAATAGAAACAATTGAAACTAATTTTGCATTTGGCAGTTAATAGTTGCCTTATATATAGAGTGAGATTATTTTGCATTGGCAATGGATGGTTGCCTTATATAAATTATTAGTAAATTAATATGATAATTAGAATATTTAGATTAGCTGATATGATTTATTAGAGGAGTCGTAAATATTAAGTAAAATAAATGATTGGTTTATTTGATTTTGATTTGAGGTGGTTTGAGTTATAGCAGATTTCTTTGAAATATTATAATGTTATAAATATTTATTTGTTTTTTTGTTTTTGTTTTTGAAACTCGTATTTATATTTGAAACTGAAATACCATTTTTATTTTAGAAGTGAATAGTTATAAAATAAAAAATAACCTATTAGCCATTTTATTGAGTGATCTTTTCGTATTTTGTTTTAATCCTACGAGTTATTAAAAGGCTACTTGAGGTTATATTATTTGATTTTGGGTTACTAAAAATAGTAATACAACAGTGCGAGACTGCCATTTGCATGAAGATTTTGAGTTAGCAGTTTTGAGTTGTTACAGTTCACATTTGTATAAAGCTTTTATTTGATAAAATTTTGAGTTATGACAGTTCAGTATTTTTATACTTTGTAAACCAACGGATTTTGAGTGGTGACAGTTTATATTTTTGAGCGACTTTACGAATTCAGCAACAATTTGGGGGTATTTTTAGTTTTAATTAAAATATTTTAACTGTAGTCGAAACTTATGCGAACCTTTATAAGGTGTTAAAATATTTTCAAGTTTATTTGAAACTGATACAGGGTTTAAAGTAATGTTACATTTAGAAATTCGAGTAAGAGTCTATACGAATATTTGAGAAAACTTGAAACATTTGCAAAGCTATTTGTGATTGTCTGTAAACTTTCGAAGTAACGTAGTACAGTTGTGGATTTACTTGAAATTAGACGTGAACTTTCGAAACAACTTAGGACATTTTCAGATTTCTTTGAGACTTTGATCTGAACTTTCGAAACATTTTGGGACCTTTTCAGATTTATTTGAGATTTTATGTGAACTTTTAGAGGGAGTTAGAATATTTTCGAATTCAGTTGAAACTAATGAGTTTTTGAAATAACTTAGAACCATTGAGACTTAATTAAGAAATTATACATGAACTTTTGAGAATGACTTAGAACATTTGCAAATTTAGTTGAAATTCTATAGAAGCTTTGGAATAACTTAAAACATTTGCAACTTTATTTGAAATTCTATAGAAGTTTTTGAGATAAGTTAGAATATTTTGGCTTTATTTGGGATTAGTTGAAGCAAATTAAATACTTGGAATTAGTTTGAAATCAATTCACGCATTTTGGACAGTTTGAAACGGCTTTAATTGTTTTTAGATTTGTTTGAGATCAGTCTGAAATCTTAGAATTGTTTTGGAACGACTTTAACTAGCTTAGATTTATTTGGGAATTGTCTTGAATATTTTTGGATTTATTTTGTAGCGGCTTTAATTATTTTTAGATTTATTTGAGGATCCTTTTGAATATTTATGGATTCGTTTTAGGACAATTTTAGGTAATCTTAGATTTTTTGTGGATTGACTTGTAACGTTTTCTTATTTTAGAATAGTTTGATAGAATTTAAGATTATTAGAATACGTGAGTTATTTTTAAGACAGTTTTGTTTACAAACAACTTTGAGGTAGTACTTTCGAAATAAATTTCATTTAGGGGAGGATTCAATCTTTGGCTGGGGCTGATCCCTGTTTTCAGCCCCACCTAAAAATGGACATGAAATTCGCGACATTTTCCAGCGAGTTCTTCGACTATTAACACCAAAAGTTAGCTTTTTATTGCCCTACTAAAACCGTTGTTTTCCGTGTTTTCTGCTGCACTTAGTAATTCTTTAGAACTTTTCAATTTTTCAAAATCCATGTTTTGACAATTTTCATATCAACTTTCAGAATTTTTTGGAAATGACTTCAAACTTGAAAATAGCATAGATTCGCGTCCATTACCTTACAATAGGTCACATACGAACATTTCGATTTTTCAAGTTCTTTGCTCAGCGTTGTCCACAGTTCCAAACACATTTGTTTCTGTTAACTATTGAGAAAGTTGAAAAATTGAAATATGTTTTTTTCTACCCATCCACTCGAACCTCAACATTTCAGGGCTTCTTACAATCGGCCATAGAGTTGCCATCTTTTTATAACTTAGATAATTTTTTTGTATACTCAAAGAATTTTTAAAAAAATTTCAGAAAAATATTTTTTTGAAAATTTGGTTTTTCCAAGAACCAAATCCAAAACTAGTCTCGCATATCACAAAAAAATTATCTAAGCTAAAAAAAGTGCATCTTGCCGATTTGTCAAGCCCTGAACAATCTTGATTTGATTGGCGCATAGAGCCTAAGAAAAACAAATATTCAACTTTTTCAGACTTTTCAAATCAAAACAAAATGCCGCTGTGCCGAAACTGGACAACGCTGAACACAAAAATAAAAAATGCGAAAATGTTCTATCCAGTTGTAAAAATTATGGAATTCTGCTTTGCATATTTCAAGTCTAAGTGCCTTCGCAACAAAAATTCTGAAAGTTGAATTATGGAAAATTGTCAACAAAGCTTGTTTGGTGCTTGAAACATTCTGAAAAGATCAGCGCAAGACACAAAAAGAACACCGGAAAACAACGTTTACGAGGACAAACAAAAGCCTAACATTTTGTGTTATATACGTCACAATCGGCCTGAAAATTCCGAATTTTATTGCCATTTTTAAAGGCGGCGGCGGGGACAATTAGGCTACGCCAGAGCCTAAAAATATGTCCTCCCCTTTACGACGTCACTGAGTATACCAAATCATTGTTGTTCTACCGTCACGTCAAGTTGATAGGACTTAACATTGGTTTACGCTTGAGAAAGTAACTTCATTCAGTGCAAGTTGCATTTACGTCTGTGGAAGTATTTTACGCAGTGCAAGTTGCCTTTAATTATTTCTTTGAAATAGTTAATTGATTTGGGTTAGGTTTAACAGCATTTAAGGAGGCTTTAAGTCAGAACCTTGTTTAAATTTCTGGCGCGCTTCATTAATAGCCTTTCTCAACCTTGCGTTCTCGGTAGGCTTAACATTGGCTTACCACTAATATCTTGACCAGTCCTTCAGCACTTATGTTCACTCTGGAAGTATCGGCACACTTTAACCTTGAACACTAGAGACGATCTAGCGGTCTAGCAGAGCATACACATCAACGTGAATCTAAATTAACACCTTTTTTAGGGTTTCATTTTTATATATGAGTACGACTGGTAATTGGAACTTGCTATTGAACATACAACCCGTCCTTAAATAGAATAACGCAAACATTCGGAACACAATGTCCGTCTTGAAGACATTTCTGTTAATTTGCTATTGCTCCGATACCACTAAATCGTGGATTCTTTTTATTCTTTATCGCCGTAAACAATCCGACTGCGAACCACTCCTTTAACGTAGCTTCCGGGACTCGAGTAAAGTCACAGCTATCTTTATTATCTATTCCATGGCAATCTCGGTCACGACCTAGAGTTAAAAAACATACGGGGTAATCCTGTGGAGCTTGAACGTTCTGGCTGAGAACCTGGAAATAAAACTAAAGAACTAAAGCTATAAAACTATTCTACTAGACTAGAGCGAAACCAAAACGCCAGTTATTTATATTTGCATGTTAACCCGTAACAATATAACTTATCAGACGATAACAAAGTAAACGCCGTGGTTTTTCGATTTTCATTTAGATCATACACTGGTGATCGGGAAGTTACCTTACATTAGTTGATCAGCACAACCTCTGTTGTTATCTCGAATCAGAACCACCTATAGCAACAAAGTATTATAGGCAACTCTCTACCACCGAATTTTCCTAGTGCGCTGCAGTTCTGACAAGTCAGGGTAAGATTACTAGGCCAGCTTCTACCTGCACTCACACGACAGCCGGACCGTAAAAACCATTCCCCGCACGGTAATCGATTTCAACTCAAAACTCCGATTCCCCTTACCCGGAACAGCACAATTTCATTATCGCTATATATTATTGTAAAATAATCAATAATAAATAATAATAAATCAATAATCTCAATAATAATAATAATCAATAATCATAATACAATAATAATATAAAATATAATACATAATAATACATAATAATAATAAATATAATAATAAATAATGTCAATGTAATAGTAATAATAGTTCCACATATCAAAAAATTAGTATACAATTAAAACTTTCAACGATAAGCCTACACCACGTCTCCCGCATGCTCGACAGCGCGAATTTGAGCCCTTCGGCGCTAAGAGGCAGCCCCACTAGGGGTTCCTTATTGTCTCCTCATCGAACCACCAAAACTCGGCTGGTCACCACGAATCACGACATCAACTACTACTCCCCAAGCTTCAAACCGACTACATACTCCTATTCACTATGAAAACAAAACCGCGCGACTACAACCTATACTCGACAGAACTCTTAATTAGCTATACTATATACTTCTAACAACATACGATAAACACTACGTCCAAAATTAGTTCCAGAGAAGACTCCAGATATCAAAATTTCTAGATAACAATCCATTTCTATATATTTGGCTTACGGCTGCCAGTAAGAAACTACCTTACATAACTTTAGACACGCAATTTCGCCCACATCGCACCACATTCTTACCGAGCGCATTACTGTTGTTACAAACCTAATAGGAACATGCGTTGGTATGGAGCCGGCAACTCTGAACTAAAGCGCAAAAAAAAATCAACAATCGTTTTATATAACTACTTAAATTAGCCATTCGTGATGAGCTTCACTTGACTTTGGAAGACTTTAAACTTTAAAGCTAACATTGAGTACAATTGAGTACATTCAATTCAATTCAAGACGCCAATACCTAGTAATGTACAGCACGATTTTTTTTACATTTTAATCATCATCCCATTACCTAGTACATAATATTTAAGTTAAAAAGAGGATATTGCACAAATAATGTCTTTAATACCCAACCACAGCCATCACCCGAAGTAGTAGGAAGGGGATATTGGACGTAAATGACCGCGACCTTTTTTGAGCTCGAATTTTTTACCTGACCTTGACCTTTTTGGGCCTTTACCTTTTTGGGCCTTGACCTTTTTTTCGACCAACCCTTTGGTCTTCCATGGGTCATTTTTGGCCCACGGTATTTTTTGGCAACCCTAATTTTTTGGCAACCCTAATTTTTTGGCAACCCTAATTTGCGCCAAACGGTTGCGTAAGCAACCGTTGTACGTATTGCCCCCCTATTTTACGCCCCCTAATTTTTCGACCATGGGTCAATTTTTGCCCACGGTAATTTTTGATCTTCATTTAGGGGCTTAGCCCTATTTTTGATGTCTTAACCTTTTTTGTCCTTCCCCTTTGCTCCAAAGCTTGACAGATACCATGGGTCAATTTTGACCCACGGTAATTTTTTGTCCTTCCTTTAGGGGCTTAGCCCTTTTTTGATGTCTTAACCTTGTTTGACCATGATATTTCGACCAACCCTTTGATCTTCCATGGGGCATTAGCCCTTTTTTGATGTCTTAACCTTGTTTGACCATGATATTTAGTCCTTGACCTTGCCATATACCATGGGTCATTTTTGGCCCACGCTAATTTTTTACCCACTCGTGGCCCACCCGTCACATATTTCGTTCCTAACTTGAACGCATGTATGGATCTATCCTAACTTGAACACCTACACACACACACACACACACACACACACACACACACACACACACACACACACTTACACTTATACACACATTCACTATGACACTTACATTTACCCATAGACACTTACATTTACACTTATACACACGTACAAACACACTACCAACCCTTTGGTCTTCCATGGGTCAATTTTGACCCACGGTAATTTTTTGTCCTTCCTTTAGGGACTTAGCCCTTTTTGATGTCTTAACCTTGTTTGACCATGATATTTCAGCCTTGACCTTGCCATATACCATGGGTCAATTTTGACCCACGCTAACTTGATGGCTTTGATGGTTCCCAATCACCGTAAGAAGTATCTAGGGATGTTCTATTAGTGTTCTATGAGTATTAGATGAGTGCCAGGTGAGTGCCAGGTGAGTGCCAAGTGAGTGCCAATGAGTGCCAATGAGTGCCAAGTGAGTGCCAATGAGTGCCAAGTGAGTGCCACATAGTGCCAAGTGAGTGCCACATAGTGCCAACTGAGTGCCACTTTTTTCAAGCCTTTTCTAGCCTCCCCTGAGCCTAGAATAGCCCTAATATGGGTGTCTACCCCTAGGTTATAAGGTATGAGGAATCGAATGGTGTATATTACAATCTGCTAGAATGCTTCCTACTACGAGTTAGTATTTTTCTAACACTTATAGCATGGCAGAATATATATCTAAAGAGCTACACATTTGAGACAGTGACCGCAAACGTTTCAGAGTCCGCGTCCGCAGGTCAGCCCCTCCGCGAAACCGCCGCCGCGTGCGCCCGCAGGCGCAATATTTCCGCGTAACCGCCGCCGCGTGCGCCCGCAGGCGCCATATCCCCGCGTACCCGCCGCCGCGTGCGTCCGCAGACGCAATATTACCGCGCGAACGAAAAATATGATATCAATGTAAACTATTCAAAGAATTTCTTTTCAAATATACTATGAGTCATTCATTTTTTACTACAATTGTACGAAATTTTATTAAAAACATATACTTTACATACCTTAAAGCAGTAAATCAGTAAATCAATAGAGGTGTTATTACCTAACACCTAGGGGGGATTAGTATGCTTTTGTTTTACTGCTTTACTGCTTTAACTCTCTGCTTTACTGCTTTAACTCTCTGCTTTACTGCTTTAACTCTCTGCTTTACTGCTTTAACTCATATACATTACATACCTTAAAGCAGTAAATCAATAGAGGTGTTACCTAACACCTAGGGGATTAGTATGCTTTTGTTTTACTGCTTTACTGCTTTAACTTTCTGCTTTACTGCTTTACTGCTTTAACTTTCTGCTTTACTGCTTTAACTCACATGTTTTACTGCTTTAACTCATATATTTATTAACATTACATACCTTAAAGCAGTAAATCAGTAAATCAATAGAGGTGTTACCTAAGGGATTAGTATGCTTTTGTTTTACTGCTTTACTGCTTTAACTTTCTGCTTTACTGCTTTAACTTTCTGCTTTACTGCTTTAACTTTCTGCTTTACTGCTTTAACTCTCTGCTTTACTGTTTTAACTCATATATTTATTAACATTATGTTTTCTTTTATATTTTTATTTTGTTTTAATACTTTTTATTTATTATTTCTATTTCTATTTTTGTTTTAATACTTTTTATTTTTAATTTGTAATGTAAGAATAAAAACACACACAGAGTTTCTGTTATATAAACATTTTATTTTAATAAAATTGTACGAAATTTTATTAAAAACATATATTTTACTGCTTTACAACTTTAATTAAACTCATTATTCATTATCTACTTGACGGGTATGGATGTGGAGAAATTTACGTTCCGAAGTCCGGCTACATGTCTTGTAGCTGGGCCGACAGGCTGTGGTAAAACCTTTCTATTATTAAATATTTTAAAGGAAATGGAGATTTTTGAGCAAACCCCTGTAAAAATAATATGGTGTTATAATGTTTATCAGGAAAAATTTAAAGAATATAAAGATGTGATTCAATTTCATGAAGGCATATACGATATTAGATCGTTGGACAATATACATGGACACAAAATTATTGTATTAGATGATTTAATGCACAAATTGAATTTGGAAATAGCAGAAGCATTCACAGTTTATTCTCACCATCTAAATATCTCTGTGTTTTTCATAACGCAGAATATTTTTCATCAAAGCAAGCATATGCGAAGTGTTTCTTTAAACACACAGTATTTGCTGTTGTTTGGCCAGAGAAGAGACATGAGTCAAATTAATGTATTGGCAACTCAAATGTTTCCCTTTCAAAGGAAAGAGTTCTTAAAAGTATATATAAAGAGGTTACTTCGATCCCCCACGGTTATTTGATGTGTGAACTTCACCCCAAAAACACGCACAGAGTGTTGCTCCGTACCAACATTCTTCCCTATGAGATAGAAACTGTATACATACCTGAATAATGAGTGCTCTAGTTGCAAAGTATTTACCTCTTATAAAAAAATTTAAAAAGCTGAAACCTTCTGAAAAACGTAAACTAATTAGTGAGGATGAGAAATTCATTCAGTGTGTATGTGAAGTCTGTTTAAATCTTATCGAAATGTTCCTTTAAACAGGCCTCAGAAGGTAAAGCTACGTCGTTATAGAAACATCATTAAAAAACTCTCCCTCAACATAAAAAATCTGAAAAATAAAAAGAAGTTACTACAGAGAGGAGGAGGGGTATTCCTACCATTACTCTTCTCCGTTATAGCTCCACTGATATCTAAGTGGTTGTCCCCATAATGAAGAAGGTTGCTGTACTTCCATATAATGAGTATGAGAAAATGAAGTATAATAATACAGCATCTGTACAGAATTCAGTTCCTCAGATTCATCATTTACAACCTCAATATGGCCAGTTATTGCCGCACCTTGCGCAAAATCCACAATCACAGTTTCCATTCACAACCCCCATACACGCAGATATTACAGCCCAATGCATTGACATTACAACCTCTTTCACATCAGCAGCAACAGTTGCACCAACAGAATCCTTATATTGTGAACGATTCATTAGCTTTTCAGCAGCCTCTACCTCATAGCTTATATGATCCTAAAGTTGAACAGATAACCAAATACGAGAAAGAAGTGTACAGAATATTAAATTCAGACATTAACATCCATGAGAAACGCCTCTTATACCAAGATGCCATACAAAAATTGATAGATCTTAAAGACTTGCACCTACATCCATCCCTACGTATTCCGCTAACCGATAATGTAGATATTCCTAATGAAGTAAAACTTGAAGTGAAAAATGAAGATAAATTTAAAAATATCCTAGAGGAGAGCTTACCTATTAGAGTGCGTAAATCAGGAATAGCTTTATATAATATTTTAAAAGACCAATTAACTTTGAATGAAGCAGGACAGATCGTAATTGATGATGAAATAGTTAAAGGATCAAATATTGTGGACTTGATAGCTGATCTCTCACGTAACTGGAAGAAAGGCCCTGTAAAAGGATGGAATGATATCAAACAAGAACTTCAGACTATTAATTTTCCCAGAAGTTTAATCTTAAATACAACGCGATTAGCAGACTTAGATAATATTCCCGTTACGCCAAGACCTGATTCAAGTCCATCAGGCACTTCTTACGCATCAGATAAATTTAAACGTGTTACCAGAGGACGAACAAGAAAAACACCTTATAATAGACATAGTTAGATTAAATTATATTTATTTATTATTATATATATATATATATATATATATATATATATATATATATATATATATATATATATATATATATATATATATATATATATATATATATATATATATATATATATATATATATATATATATATATATATATATATATATATATATATATATATATATATATATTTATTTGTTGTAATGTTTGTGTATAAATATATGTTATTTTAAATCTTTTTCTCTTTTTTTATCCCTTGTGACCTAATATCACATTTACCACTAATCATATATATATATATATATATATATATATATATATATATATATATATATATATATATATATATATATATATATATATATATATATATATATATATATATATTTTTTACTAACTGCCTATATATCTTACACGTGTGTCAGTAGACAACATGGAGGCGAAGGAGGTAGTTGATAAGTATTACTTCAATCTGAGGGAGCCAAATAGTTTTGGGGGTTTCACTAGGTTTGCTTTAAGGTATCCTAATATTGAGAAAAAAGAGTTAAAAGCATATTTAGAGGGTGAAGAGGCATTTACTCTACATAAACGTAAGAAAAAAATTTCCTACACGGAAAACCATATCTCCGCAAACTCGATAGCATATGGCAGTTAGATTTATCGGAAATGATTAAATACAGCTCTTATAATGAAGGTTTTCAATATATACTTTTTACAATTGACGTATACTCTAGATACTTGTGGTTGAAGCCAATAAAAGATAAAAGATCAGCTACAGTTGCCGATGCTGTACTTGAAATTATAGAGGACGAGCGGAGAACACCTAAATCATTTTGGACAGATTCAGGAATGGAATTCAAGGGTCGAGAGTTTCAGGAGTTGCTCTGGGAGTATGGTATAAGCTATTACAATACATTTTCCGTAAACAAAGCGGCAATAGTTGAAAGAGTCCAACGTACTATTAAAGAACGCATGCATAGGTATTTTACTAAAATGAATACTTTTAAATATATTGATATACTGGACGATCTGGCTTATTCTTATAACAGGTCTTACCATAGAACTATAAAGTCAACTCCTTTAGAAATGTCAAAAACTAGAGGACGTATGGTGCATATGGGTGAAAAAGAAAACAAAATAAAAGATAATTCAGGAATAAAGGTAAACGATTATGTAAGAGTTTCTCGAACAGAAGAAAGGTTTAGAAAAGGATATGAATCCGGTTGGACTACGGAAGTTTTTAAAGTTCACAATATCCGACCATTCAGTCGTGATAGTTTAAAGTTATATTATCTGGAAGATTTAAATGGTGAAAAAATAAAAGGCGGATTTTATAAACAGGAAATACAAAAAGTAAGGTTCAATCCTGTAACTCATGAATATAAAATTGAAAAAATATTAGCTACGAGAGGTAAAGGAAAAAATAAGCAGTTACTTGTGAAATGGAGGGGATATCCTGCCAAGTTTAATACTTATATAAAAGCAAGTGAAGTTAAGAATCATTAATCAGTTGACATTATAATCATGGAGAGTGTAGATCACTTTTATATAACTCTGCCTTCTTCAGCCTCCTTGGATTTACATCCTGATAATAAACTCTCGGATTTTACAACTGTGCTAATGAATCCTATACAACTTGAAAGAGAGGCATACGAAGTAGGATTATGTGAAATGATATTAAATACGGACATAGAAAATTTACCTCACAATCTATTCTGGATGGGGGTGTACAGAAGTGTAGAATGTGTTGAAACTATATTACAAGTGGAAGATACTCGTTATCTGAAAAGGACTACAATTGCCAAAAAGATGAATACGACAACATTTGCTACAAAAGAATACTTCTTTGAAGAATTTACTTTGCGGAGGTCATATTTTAAATCGGTGCCTGCTATTTTTAGTCATTTAAACGTTCTCTTTGATATGAGTATTATGTGTAAGGACTTGGTATACAAAACTGAAATGCGTACCTATGAAGATAAAGTAATAATATCTTTAAGTTCAAAAGTAAATGTAAACCTACGAGACCGGGACATGTTTTTTCTCGAACGATCACCATGGCAGCGTAAACATATTCGTAGACGTGATGCTGAGTTGGATATACTTCATGATATCCCTACTATGTTGAAGAGGGTTATACTATCTGTGGAGAATAAACACAATACTACCCCCCATGAACAAAAAGATGAAGCAGATCGAGTACTGCATTATACATGTACCCCATCCGAGATGCTCAATCATCCAGGTATGGCTTATGTATATACAAATATAATTGATCATCAATATGTAGGTAATACTAAAGCTCCTTTATTAAGAGTAGTATATTTTCCCAAAGAGAGTAAAGTTATAACATTCCCTAATGTTCATTATCTACCTCTGAATAGATCAAATTTTGACTCTGTACGCGTGCATATAAAAGATGTAGAAGGAAATCCTTTTCCCTTTACATACGGTGCATTGTTATGCAAAGTTCATATTAGAAAGAAACAGATGCAGTAATTACAGCATAATGGAATATATAAGAGGTGTAGTCAGATATATTTTTCATTCATTAACATACTCTCACAGTGTAAAGATAGTATAAGAAAGATACTCCTGTAATAATGGACGAAGAAAGGGTATTCAGAGGATCAAAAATGCAGAGGGGGTATGGACTTGGTGGATTTTTTGCCAAGCTATGGAGAAGTGCAAGGCCTCTACTCAGGAGAGGTGGGGAATATATAGGTAAAAAAGCTATAAGAACAGGTTTGCATACTATTCAAGATATTGCTGCAGGAAATAATCCTCGTACAGCATTAAAAAGACGTATAGCCGATGTTTCAGATGAGATGTTGGATGATGTTAAGCGTAAAATAAGACGTAAAATGTCAGGACAAGGTCGAGGGATCAAGAAGATTGTCATAAAGAAAAAGACTAAACGGAAAAAACCTCTAAAGAAAAATGTATTGATGTATTTGCTATTTAATTACTAACTGATAACTTTTATACGATGTGTGTATATAAGTAAGGTTTTTCATGAAAATGTTCATTATACGGCCAGAGCTCGCACATGCAAGATGCATTTCCTTCATCCTTCTAGTCCTGATTGTTGTAAGAGTGAATTGGATCTCTTCTCCATGAACCCTACACAGATTAGCGTTAGCGAGTCCAACTTTATCAGTATTAATCCTCTGCATTCAATTACCAATACAGATGTTCCTCTAGAGTTCAATATTCCAGGCACTTCTGATCAGTACTTAGATCCCTCTAATGTGTTTTTATATGTAAAAACGAAATTGACAAAACCTGATGGTACAGATCTTCCTACGGGTGATGACCATATAGTATATACAGAATCAAATTTCCTGTATACATGTTTCACCCAGGTTGAAGTCTATCTTAACGGAACTTCACTAGGTGCATCAGCGGCTAATTATCCTTATAGAAGCTATATAGAACATTTGTTAAATTATTCAGACGATGCTAAACAATCTCATCTCAAATCATGTGGTTTTTATAGTTTCAAAGATGAAGCTGCACATATAGATAAAGCAGCTAAAGTCATAAATAATACTTATGAATTTTACGGCCGATTAAATGGCGATATCTTCTCTCAAGAAAGACTCATTCTACCATCTGTAGATACTAGAATCATTTTATCACGTTCAAATCCTAAATTTGCTCTTAAAATAAAAAGTAAACCTACTGCTACAGCTGTATGTCCAGAACCTGTTTTCAAACTGTTGGAGGCTTATCTCTATGTCAGAAAAGTGAAATTATCACCACAGCGTCATTTGGAAATTGAAAATTCGCTTTTGAATACTACAGCAAAGTACCCTATTAAGAGAGTTGAAACCAAGATATTTAATTTCACTCAAGGGTTATCGAGTATCAATATCCCTAACATTGTGAACGGAAATTTACCACAGAAAGTAATAATAGGGATTGTGGAACATGAAGCCTACTCCGGGAATTATAAAAAGTCACCCTATAAATTCACACCTTTCGGACTTAGGGGTATCAGTTTACATGTGAATGGACTGCCTCACGGACGTGATTATGAAATGTTATACAACGGAGACCTATCTCTCTGTACTCGACCTTTTTACGACTTAATAGCCAATACTGTATCATGTAATGATAGCGGGACAGGTTTAAATCTTGAAGAATACGCAAAGAATAGTAATTTATACGCCTATGATCTTACTGCAGACCTTTCAGCTTGTAACGCCTATCATTTAAACATTTTGAGAAAGGGTACCCTAGGACTAAGTCTCTCTTTTGGATCAAGTCTACAATCACCCATCACTGTAGTGGTCTATCTTGAGCATCCTCAACTCATTGAAATTGACAGAGTACGCAACGTACTTTTGAATTATTAAAGATGAATGAAGAGGAAATAAAATCGGTGTTTAAAAATGAGCATCGCTTTTTAGGTGTTTGCTATTAACGAAATAAACTCTGTAAAGTTGGAGAAGGATACCTGTCATATTCAATACACTGCCTCGTCACATCACCTCAACAGGACATTGGATTTCCGTTTATAGAGCAAAAAACGATACTGTTCACATAATTGATTCTTTGAACTTAAAATTTATATTGAATAATCATTATATTACCTTATTTTTAAAATATAATAATGTAAGCTGTGTAAAAACTATGTCTTACCCTGTTCAACCCTTATATTCCAATTTATGTGGAGTCTATTGTATTTATTTCATTATATGTTTTTTAAATAATGTATGTTTTAATAAACTTGTAAATATATTTGATGCTAAAAATTTGTATGTCAATGATTTTATAGTTTCTGATTATGTAATAAATGCTTTAAAATGAAAAAACGCGATTTTACTTCCCTTAAAACTCTTATATATATATAAAAAGGTTTTAATAAAATTTCGTACAATTTATTAAAATAAATATGTTTATATAACAGAAACTCTGTGTGTTTTTATTCTTACATTACAAATTAAAAATAAAAAAGTATTAAAACAAAAATAGAAATAGAAATAATAAATAAAAAGTATTAAAACAAAAATAAAAAATATAAAAGAAAACATAATGTTAATAAATATATGAGTTAAAACAGTAAAGCAGAAAGTTAAAGCAGTAAAGCAGAAAGTTAAAGCAGTAAAGCAGAAAGAGAGTTAAAGCAGTAAAGCAGTGAAACAAAGCATATAATCCCCTTAGTCAACCCACCTCTATTACTGATTTACTGCTTTGCGTATGTAATGTTAATAAATATATGAGGTTAAAACCGTAAAAGCAGAAGAAGTTAAACAGTAAAGCAGAAAGTTAAAGCAGTAAAACATGAGTTAAAGCAGTAAAACATGAGTTAAAGCAGTAAAGCAGTAAAACAAAAGCATACTAATCCCCTAGGTGTTAGGTAACACCTCTATTGATTTACTGATTTACTGCTTTAAGGTATGTAATGTATATGAGTTAAAGCAGTAAAGCAGAGAGTTAAAGCAGTAAAGCAGAAAGTTAAAGCAGTAAAGCAGAAAGTTAAAGCAGTAAAGCAGTAAAACAAAAGCATACTAATCCCCTAGGTGTTAGGTAATAACACCTCTATTGTTTTACTGCTTTACTGCTTTAAGGTATGTAAAGTATATGTTTTTAATAAAATTTCGTACAATTGTAGTAAAAATGAATGACTCATAGTATATTTGAAAAGAAATTCTTTGAATAGTTTACATTGATATCATATTTTTCGTTCGCGCGGTAATATTGCGTCTGCGGACGCACGCGGCGGCGGTAATATTGCGTCTGCGGACGCACGCGGCGGCGGTTACGCGGAAATATTGCGCCTGCGGGCGCACGCGGCGGCGGTTTCGCGGAGGGGCTGACCTGCGGACGCGGACTCTGAAACGTTTGCGGTCACTGTCTCAAATGTGTAGCTCTTTAGATATATATATTCTGCCATGCTATAAGTGTTAGAAAAATACTAACTCATAGTAGGAAGCATTCTAGCAGATTGTAATATACACCATTCGATTCCTCATACCTTATAACCTAGGGGTAGACACCCATATTAGGGCTATTCTAGGCTCAGGGGAGGCTAGAAAAGGCTTGAAAAAAGTGGCACTCAGTTGGCACTATGTGGCACTCACTTGGCACTATGTGGCACTCACTTGGCACTCATTGGCACTCACTTGGCACTCATTGGCACTCACTTGGCACTCACCTGGCACTCACCTGGCACTCATCTAATACTCATAGAACACTAATAGAACATCCCTAGGTACTTCTTACGGTGATTGGGAACCATCAAAGCCATCAAGTTAGCGTGGGTCAAAATTGACCCATGGTATATGGCAGGGTCAAGGCTGAAATATCATGGTCAAACAAGGTTAAGACATCAAAAAAGGGCTAAGTCCCTAAAGGAAGGACAAAAAATTAGGGCTGCCTAAAAATTAGGGATGGCCTAAAATTAGGGTGGGCCAAAATTGACCCATGGAAGACCAAAGGGTTGGTCGTGTGTTTGTACGTGTGAATAAGTGTAAATGTAAGTGTCATAGTGAATGTAAGTGTCATAGTGAATGTGTGTATAAGTGTAAGTGTGTGTGTGTGTGTGTGTGTGTGTGTGTGTGTGTGTGTGTGTGTGTGTGTGTGTGTGTGTGTGTGTGTAGGTGTTCAAGTTAGGATAGATCCATACATGCGTTCAAGTTAGGAACGAAATATGTGACGGGTGGGCCACGAGTGGGTAAAAAATTAGCGTGGGCCAAAAATGACCCATGGTATATGGCAAGGTCAAGGACTAAATATCATGGTCAAACAAGGTTAAGACATCAAAAAAGGGCTAAGCCCCTAAAGGAAGGACAATAAATTACCGTGGGTCAAAATTGACCCATGAAGGACAAAAAATTACCGTGGGTCAAAATTGACCCATGGTATCTGTCAAACTTTGGAGCAAAGGGGAAGGACAAAAAAGGTTAAGACATCAAAAAATAGGGCTAAGCCCCTAAATGAAGATCAAAAATTACCGTGGGCAAAAATTGACCCATGGTCGAAAAATTAGGGGGCGTAAAATAGGGGGGCAATACGTACAACGGTTGCTTACGCAACCGTTTGGCGCAACCCTTCTTCGAAGGGTTGCCAAAAATCAGGGTTGCCGAAAAAATTAGGGTTGCCAAAAAATTAGGGTTGCCGAAAAAATTAGGGTGGGCCAAAATTGACCCATGGAAGACCAAAGGGTTGGTCGAAAAAAGGTCAAGGCCCAAAAAGGTCAAGGTCAGGTAAAAATTCGAGCTCAAAAAAAGGTCGCGGTCAGAAAAGGTCAAAAAAGGTCGCGGTCATTTACGTCCAATATCCCCTTCCTACTACTACCCGAATTCACTAGCTGGGACTCAACCCGTCTTCTGAAAATGTCTGTATTACACAGGGCGGATTTACTCAGCTCTACTTAGCAGCTACTACTAGTAGCTACCTATTAGGAACTGCTATTAGTAGCTTTTAATACAGAGGAATAATGGTTGGGCATACAAAAAGTTCTAAATAAAAAAGACGTATCCCTCTCAACCATAGATGTTCTGAGTATTTCAATCTTATCGGATGAAAAAAAAAGTTTTCTCCAGAAATATAAATGACAGTCCAGTGAAGAATGTCGTGTTTTAATGGCATATATCAAAATTCACTTTTACAATTTTGAAGATAATTGACCCATCTTTGTATAACTCTAAGTTTCGGGTCATTTCGACAAAGTGGTTTGGTCCGACATAAAAAAAAGGTCTGAAACATGGTTTTACTTCAAGCAAATAAACCAATTGAAACTTATGAAAACGCCCTTAAAAAGCGCTTAAGAGCTTGCAAAAAGTTGCATCTTGTTTTATGAGGGTTGAAAATTGGATGAAATTTAAAAAAAAGTAACGCTAAATTTATAATCAACAGATTTTCTCTCCAATACCAAAGCACTAATCGAACCCTTTCCTTGAAAATTCTGTACCAAATATAACCATTGGTAGAAAAAAAGTAACCGCTTAATAACAAATAGTGGTTCGACTATTGTATCTTGGCTTTGGCATTATACAGCTGAATCATCAGATACGATAAATGATTATGCTTTGGCTTCTTGCTATGAGAAAATCTCGCTGCAATTGCACACGGCAATGTTGATATATTCTCCCATAGCCTAACTATGATGTCCCAGCATGTAACCAATTAAGCACAGGCGCACTAGTGACATGATATATGTTGACGTCACATCACTCATATACCCCAGACCTGATTGGTAGAACGGTTTTGTTGCTAGATAGTGATTGTTTCTTTGCTGTCAATTGCCAAAATCTTGTATTACGTCGCTAACTTGTGCAAAATCGGCGCTCAGTATTACCGTTGCCAGATAAAAAATAAGCGAAACTGTTCAATTACCCATAGTGGTGGACTATTGTATGATTGTGAGTAAGTCATGTAACCGTGAATTGCCGGCTAGGGGCAAATGGAATCGAGCATGCTATATTCAAATTGCTGAGAGTCCTTTCGCTTGTTAGCTAAGCAAGTGAGTGGTGAACTAGCCTGTTACAAGAAGCCGTTTGAAAGCTATATACTAATTGTTGCTGCCTCACAACGGCAAGTAAAGACCCCCTGTAGCACAAATACAAGGATTTATTTACTTGTATATATATATATATATATATATATATATATATATATATATATATATATATAATATATATATATATATATATACATATATATATATATATATATATATATATATATATATATATATATATATATTACTCTCTCTCTCTCTCTCTCTCTCTCTCTCTCTCTCTCTCTCTCTCTCTCTCTCTCTCTCTCTCTCTCTCTCTCTCTCTCTCTCTCTCTCTCTCTCTCTCTCTCTCTCTCTCCCTGTCCGTCTTAGGCTTCTTCATCTTTTTATCCTTTAAACGAATTTTACCTTTAACGACATTCAAATTTTATCGCTTTAAACAATTTTCACCTCTATATGCACTCGAAGTTTTTATTAGCGCAAACAACTTTTATCTCTATTGACTCAATTTCCCAAAATTTTATTCCTGTTTCTCAAGTCTTTGCATAACTAAAATGGGGATATGCAATAGTTTTCCGTTAGCGTTATAATATATATATTCTAAGCGACTCCCCCATTTTCTTTCACTTCGTTTTAATCTTCAGTTCCGCCAACACGTGCTTTTTTATGTTTCTGCCGCTCTCATTTGTGCGCTTCTGTGGTCATCTTTATGGTATTTACTTTTTGTGGCTGTTACAAAAAGTGTTTTATCTCCAGTAAGCACAGGGTATGTGTTTAAACAGTTTTTAGATTTAAGTTCGTATATATATTTTAGTGATTAATAAAATTATAAGAAATTTCAAAATATAAAAAAGTGTCTCATGTAACAAAGTAAAAAATTGATATTTGTTGCCAAAGTCTATAAATATTTTTACAGTAGTACTTTTTTAGAATAGTTTTAATTTTAAGTTTCGAATATTGTAAATTGCTCCACGCCTATCGGAAATTTTTTTTATGATATAATAGCTTTGTATTAAATAAATTCATTATTGTAATTAATTTTTTGGTTATCTTTTATTATCAATTATTATTTATATTTATATTTTTTTTTATAGTTTTTTTGTTGTGATTTTGCTTGTTTTGCTTCTTTTGTATTGCCTTCTGATTGGAGTAAAAAAGAAAGATCATCCGTGTGTGTTTTTCTTGTAGTCCCAATCTACAATATATATATATATATATATATATATATATATATATATATATATATATATATATATATATATCTTTTTATATATATATTTATATATATATATATATATATATATATATATATATATATATATATATATAAATATATATACTAAATCTATATCTATATATATATATATATATATATATATATATATATAACCGTTACTTATAAATACTTTCATGTGCACCTTTTATGTTTGTTTTATGTGCTCATTGTAAAGGTGTGGACTTCCTTGCATCGACTAAAACCTTCTTATATATATTTTAAATTAAATTAGCCAAACAGATGTAAGATTCTAAAGAGTTTGGCGTCTTTTACCCAAAGCAATGCGGTTTTATGGACAGTACAAGAGAGTCAGCCGCGATACACAATGCTGTAAACCCGTGTGGCCAGCGGCTCCCACGTCTATTCTATCAAATATAATTAAAAATCAAACATTGTAAGAGGTGATATTATTACAGCTAAATTTTATCAAATGTTCTGAATCATTAAGCTAGATATAAATTGAATTATCTATATAATAACAATAACAAAGTGATTGGTTGTTTCTAATAAGTGTCAAAAATTTCAAAATAATTTCTATACCACATTATTGCTGTTGCAAAATACACTTATTACTAATCATCAATTTTATTAATTCCTTCAATCAAGTGATAAAGAGATTCCTTTTGGTGATCCCATAAATGACTTAATGAGGTTAATTAGAAAGTGATAAAGAAAATATACAGTGAATTGTGAAAAATTGTGTTTCGTAACTCCAACTTGAAGAAATAACCGTGAAAAAAATTCGCTATAGTCGAACCACGGTGAAGCATTGTCTTAAGAAATGGTGTTAACCCCTATAACCCCCCCAATTTTAAGAATCCCAACTTTCTTGTTTAAACTGTTTAAACTAAGAAGTAACTCAAGAATTTATTCTCACTACCCAATCCCCCTAAACTCAAGAATTCCAAACTGAAACATTCCAAATTCAAGAATGGAACTCTATCCCAGCGAATATCAAAATGCCTGTAGAGCATAAGAATTTTCATCCATTCTAATTCATTTTTTCCGCAGACAAGTATTCTTTCCCTCTGATCCTATGACTCCGACGAAAAAGGAATCTTTTTTTAAAAATGAAACCACGTTTCCCTCCTTTTATGGCCAACTAACATAAAGAAGGTGGTTACCAATAACTAACCTACAGAACAATTCAGAATATAACCAATAGTACAATAGAATAAATTTTTAATAATAATAATAATAATAATAATAATAATAATAATAATAATAATAATAATAATAATAATAATAATAATAATAATAATAATAATAATAACAATAATATTTGCGTTTGACCTAATAATTTAAATTTTAGCGAAATTTAAAGAAAATTAACAAGTGATCACGTTAAAATTTGACAAAGAAATTCAGAAAAAATGCAAAACATTCCCTCATAAAATGAAACACTTGCGGACGAGTATAATTGGCAATGTGGTTCTAAATATGCCATAAATAAAGTAAATACAAGGATAAATAAATGTTAATAAAAACACATAATATCAAATTTTATAACAATGTATACATTTATTAAATATAAAATTATAATTAAGAAATTTTTTTTGCAGGCCAATAATTTTCTTCTTTCGCTGTTTTAACAAATCTCCTTACTTCATTTGTCATCTATTATTTTATTAATATAATAATTATAAGAATGCAAAAAATCATTCGTTCAATTTTTATTAAGAGAAAATCACCCTTATCTAGTGAGAATATTTTAAAAAGAAAAAAATAACGAAAATATCTAAGAGAATATAAAAAGATCGCTTTTTCAATGAATGTAACGATGAAGGCGAAGCTTTAAAATATAACCGAATTACAACTTAAGATATCATATTACTCTAGCAGCTTCAATGTAATTTGAAACTAACAGAAGAAAAGTCCAAACCATGAGAAGCCGACGATGTCACTGCAAACAGTGAAAGTAGAATGAAATCTGACACTCGAGAAAGAAATGAAAGAGTTTATTCTTTTGCGAAAAGATGAAGGCAAAAAATTAACTTTTTATTCTGTTCAAGAAACTACAAAGTATATTTAGCAAAAGATCGAGAAGAAAGAAAGGTACAGGTGCTAGCTACCTAAAGAACTACATAAAACTGAATATTTCTTTGCGCCGCCAGAAAATTGGGGGATAAATTTTGACTTTTGCTGTCCTAATTTAATAATAATAATAATAATAATAATAATAATAATAATAATAATAATAATAATAATAATAATGAATAATAATAATAATAATAATAATAATAATAATAATAATAATAATAATAATAATAATAATAATAATAATAATAATAATAATAATAATAATAATAATAATAAAAATAATATTCCACAAAAAGAAAGAAAATGTACGAGAATCATGAATCGAATTTTAAAGAACTATAAAAAAATTTCAAATGAATTTTTCCAGGTAATTATGATATTCTAGTTATTCGTTAATTAATAACGATGATAAATTTATCTTTCATGGATGGTTATTAGTAACAATTCCAAATTATCGTAATTTGTACTCTAACTATCGTAGCATATTTCCTATTCTATCTTTGAAAAATAATTGTAATTGCAAAAAGATAATTATTATAGAAATCGTTATTTTCTATTTCGTTAATAATTTCTAACCACGTCCAGGGTCACCATAGATGTAGCGGGATGACTATGAAGTCGTTATTTATAAGTATTAAAGTAAACCTTTCATGTTTTAAGTGTTCATTGTAAAGGTGTGGACTTCCTTGCACCTATTAATGCTTTCTTGTATATAATCTAAATTGAATTAACCAATCAGATGTAAGATCCTAAATTTAGAGTTTGACGTCTTTAACCCAAAGCTGGGCGTTTTTATGGACAGTATAGGAGAGCCAGCCACGATACATAGTGCCAAAAAAACGTGGCGGCTGCGGCCTCCACGTTTTTTATATCAAATATAATTAAAAATCAAATATTGCAAAGAGATAATAATTCTCGAAAAATATTATTACAACTAAATATGATAAAATATTTTGAATCATTAGGCAAAATATCAATTGAATTATCTAAACAATAGTAACAAAGTGATTGATTGTTACTATTAAGTGCTAAAAATTCCATAAAAATTTCTGTACCACATTAATGCTGTTGCAAAATAAACTAATAAACAATTATCAATTTTATTAATTTCTTCAATCAAGTGGCAAGAGATTCGTTTTGCTCTTACGTACCTTATATATATATATATATATATATATATATATATATATATATATATATATATATAAATATATATATATATATATATATATATATATATATATATATATATATATATATATATATATATATATATATATATATATATATATATATATATGTATAAAAGGTTTTTTCTTTCTATATATATATATATATATATATATATATATATATATATATATCTTTATGTATATATATATATATATATATATATATATATATATATATATATATATATATATATCTTCTGGAGGAGGTAAGGCCAAAAGTTTACATACATTCAATCATTCAATCAGAGTTGGAGAAAAATCAGTTCATCAATTAGGTTGCTGAACGACATAACTCTATACCCGGTGTTTCTAAGGAAGTGGAGAAAAAAAGAAGAAAAAGAGAAGTGCTCCAGACTTATCAGTGAGCACATATGAGCATAGCGGTTAAGTCTCGGGTCTTAGAACTGGGCTAAGAAAGGATGAAACTCTCTGGAAAGAAGAGTTGCATAAACTTGCTAAAAGAGTTCAGAGGAGCAGTATCATTGTAATGGCGCTAACACAAGGAGAGTGATACAACAATTCAACGGTTATAAAGAGGTTGGAGAGAATCATTTAGAGTGGAAGAATTGATGTCGAAACGCCTTGGGTACTCCATCCTTTCAAGAAGAGCTGTATGTGAGGAACTACTTTAGATGTGTGTGGTAAATTATATATATATATATATATATATATATATATATATATATATATATATATATATATATATATATATATATATATATATATATATATATATATATATATATATATATATATATATATATATATATATAAAAATACATTCTTTTATATATAAAGAAATATATATATATATATATACTATATCTTTCTTTATATATATATATATATATATATATATATATATATATAATATATATATTCGAATATAATATATATATAATAATTATCTTTCTATACTATATATATATATATATATATATATATATATAGAAGAGCAGCTTCCCTTATATAAAGTGAAAACAACCGGTGTAGTGTCAAGATGCTCTGAAGATACCTTAGAACATCTTAACTCTTGGTAGCTTGTCACAAAGAATAAATGGTAGGAACAAGTTTTGTGTTAATATGTTGTTGCATTTTGTGGATAATTATGTAGTTCTATTGAGGTTTTAGACGCAGTGGTTCTGGAAACTTTAATTCGCAATGTACCCCTTCCAGTTCAGCATCATAAACCTCGTACCCCTAAAATTTTTACTCATATTTTGGTTTATATATATATATATATATATATATATATATATATATATATATATATATATATATATATATATATATATATATATATATATATATATACTATATATATATATATATATATATATTTATATATATTATATATATATATATATATATATATATATATATATATATATATATATATATATATAACATATATATATATATATATATATATATATATA
>JABUQX010005310.1:0-11224 GCA_015478945.1 Trachelipus rathkii | reverse complement strand
AATGATGATTGGTACTGGGGTTAAACACCAAGAGCAGGGGTTACCAGGACCAGAGAATGTGTATACGGTACCAGCAACAATGTGGAGAGGATCAGCGCCAGAGCTACCAAACGTCATGACGAAGATCATTGAATATGAAAGGAGGACCGAGGCACGAAGGAGGGCATCAACTGGGCAGATGGAGTAAGGCATATGGGTTGTTTACCAATATTTGTTGTTTAGGTATTTTGTTTCTTTTTAAGATTGTGTTACAATCTTGGAGGGGGAGTTGTGTGGTAGTTGGGTAGTAAACCAATTTCACGGGTGAAAATATATTTTATCTTTTCTTGATAATTGTTGGCGAACATACGAAGTTGGAAAGTGTACAGCGTGTTTTAAAGTCTGGACGTTGAAATCAGTTTTGAGGATCATTCTGAATCCAAATCATTAGGTGAAATAATTACTAAGGTTTCATTGTGGAACTTATTTGAGGTTTTTCTTGTCCCGTGATCGGGAACTAGTGCGGAGACCCGGTGTGAGGTCAGGAATTAATACCAACATTGTTAAAAGGGCTATTGTGGAACTTGATACGGGGAATAACTCCCAATATTCAGGAAAGGACGTTAATAGTGCGAAGAGTTCATGAGCTGGTGTGACTAACTAAACGGAGGTCATATAACCAGACGAAGTGTCCCGGTGGGACATAATTGACATCTTCCAGCAGGAGTCCTAGCACCAGTGCGGTGCTTGTGCATAGCCCATTCATTGAACGGCTTATGATAGGTCTGTGGGGATTCACTGACCACCACAATTGGTGGGTGTTTTTCTGAACACTCAATATCACTACGAGGATCGTCGTAGAGGATTTACCAAGGAACACCTTAATTGAGGTTTCACAACGATCGGAGTTGGGGACCAATCAGGATCTGGCACTAAATAAAAGTTACGTTCACAAATTAACCTAAGTATTTGGTAATACGTCTTTATAAACATTGACAAACATTTATTCCGTGTGTATTTAAGGTTAATGAACATTGGTGGAGTTTGTGTATATTACAATATATTCCATGGATTTTGTATATATTAATTGATTTATTTTGTATATGTATTTGATAGGATCTAGTTAGCTAGTCAGGAAAGGGTATACATAATTGGGTATTTGTAGGTCTATTTATAAAGTTTAAAAATTTAAGATTTATTCATTTTTTACAATTCACTCAGTTTTTATGAATTATTTGGATTATATATAATTAGAATTATCCTCCAATTAGCACTTTTGTGGCTGAGCTAATAGGGTACAACCATAAGGTTACATATATATAATATAATTATATATAGTATATATATATATATATAGTATATTATATATTATATATATATATATATAATATATAAATATATTATATATATTATATAAGCCTGTATACTCTACATTTACTTAGTTACATGAACTTACATCTAGTATCATCTACTCATTGAAAGAATTAGTTCTTAAAACTAGAATAGGATCTGCAGGGTGCTCCTTTATTTTTCCTCTTAGGTCTGATTTTGTAAAAAGGAGAGCAAAAAAAGCCGCTCAAACGCTACTGCGCGGAGGTAGAGCAGTAATCGGCAATTGCAGCTTCTGTAAACAATGTCTGGATACCTTTTCGATGGCCTTTTTCTAATTTAAAGCTTGCGAAATTATATTAATTTTTTCAACTTCGTCCCAGTGCACTCCAAAAAAACTTTGTTTAAAGTCTATGGAGATATTGTGTACATTGATGAGAAAGGGTCTTGACTTTTTTGTTGAACCCGTTCCGGACGCTTTCGAATAACCTCTTCAGAATATCTAGAAGCTTTTCATACTTCTGAGCTTTCTGAAAAATGACTTAAGAATGACTTGAAGAAGGTATGAATTGGGCTTAGCTGTAGTTTCATCACTTGCAATATGTTCCAATGTAATCGCTTTTTTCCTTGAATCTTCTGTACAAACCCTTTAAATACAAGATGGCCACGTGAAAAGTCACATTTAGCCTTTTGGTTGTTGATCGTCAGGTAAAGCTTGCTTTGTAGAATGATAAACATAAAAGCAGCTATAGAATATCATGTCAATGGGTAGAATTTCCCTTCGTAACCATGGAAGCTTTTATTTCTTCAGAATCTTTAATATTGATAGTGTATAAGGTTGAAGGTTGAAGTTATTAGAATATAATCCAAATTGAACATAATGATGCAGGTTTAAAAAAACTTTGAAAAGTTTGTGCAATTAAATTTGGCGTGAACTTGTAATGAAGTGATTAAGTGCACTCACAGAGTCACAATTCACGAACATTGTCAGTTTCAAGTAATTTTTAAACTAACCCCAACTTCTCACAACTGAAAAGTAATGACTCAGCTACGACTCCGACTTCCGACTCCACCCTTTCAAAAAATTAACCGACTCCGAATCGACTCGTGGACTCCGACTGCCGACTCCGACTGCCAACTTGCCGACCCCTCTCTTCAAAATTACCGACTCCCCCGACTCCACAACTCCGAATTTCGACTCCAGCAATCCCCTGTCTCTAAGCTCCCTTTCTGTTGGGTTCTTCCTTCTCTCTACTTAATCTTGTTAAGTTTTCAATCTCATCGCTCAATTCGAAGCTTCTTGTTGATGGAGAGATTGTCTTCCGCCTTTCCTGTGCATTTGTGGTTTTCATCAGGGTTCTGTTTCTATCTCCAACTTGATATTACTTTTCAGCCGATCTCTCAGCGTAACATAACTCTGTCACCGACCGTTATGCCGATGACTCAATGCTCCATGTCTCCACTCATTTCAAATTCCTGCAACCCTCCTTTGCGTTAGATTTTTCCTCTAGTTTCAGCTTTCCGATTCTATTCTTTCATAGAATGGGATTTTCCCGATGGGTGCCACAGCAAACATTGGTGAAATTCATACCTCTTTGAAAACTCAAACTTATTTCCATCTCCCCAAAAGCACCCTCCAACTTTCCTAGTTTCCTTGGCGCTCTTACGTCTCACCTGAGCAACATGGCAACATTCTTTGCCTAAGAAATAAAAAAAAAGTGTCTAAGAAATCCTCATATCCCAGCTGTTTTTGCTAAAAGTGGCGCTCAATGAAGCTGAAGTTCAGCTAGCAGGTGTATAGCTCAGGTGCTTCTCATGGTCTGCAAGACAGCTTACTCCAGTTATAATACGGGCCCTTATGTTGCCCTTAAATTTGGAAGTACGGTTCTCATATATTTGGGGAGGCTGCCGTTCCACCCTTCTATTGGATAGGATTGAAGTCTTAAAGCTGGAGAGACTATATAACTGTGTCCCTACTTTTCAAACTCTTCTTGACTCTGCTGTCTCTGTGACCCTGAACGTTGTTTACAACTATCTCTTTTCTATAGGACAACAAGGCAAGATGCTCGGTGGGAGTTGACCGTCGTCACAATCGTCACCTCCTTTGGTCGCTCACGTTAGGCACAAGTGTCTTCTCTGGGTAATTTTTTTTTTTTTTTTTTTTTTTTAATTTGTGTGATTACTGAAAAGAACCAGACTCCGTTCTTGTGTGCCTCCACCTTTGAATGCCACTTCTTTTCTGTGAAACGCCTTGGCCGATTTTGGTTATTGTAATCTGCCACCTTCTCTGTTAAAAGCTCACGTCTGTCCTCAAAAAAGATAGGTTGCGAAATGGTTTTGGCTTGGGTGGTAAGTTTATTTAATGACTGTTAATTTCAGCCCCTTCCCTAAAAAAGAGCCAGACGCGTGGAGTGGTGAAATCTGTAAAATGATAAAAAAAGCTTTAATGGAGGGTAATAGTTCCGATTGATTGGAAAGAGCAGTGATAGTACCGTTTATATAGCGCATAGGAGATACGAAGAACTGTAGGAACTAGGGATTTTTTTCTAAGTATTGTAAGGGAAGATATTGCTCGCAATTTTTTCGAAGATGCGTTTCTCGTGACTGAGAAACTGATGTTGGCGATAGGTTAATTTTGAAGGGTAGATTCGGTGTTAGATCAAATTTCAACTTAAAACAAATGATTAAGAAAATAAGAGAACGAATAAATTATTGTCTAGTTTATGGACTTATAACAGCTATATGACAGAATAATTAAATTCTCTGTTGCAGGTGTTAGAGTATATGGTGTTGGTGAGACTTAGGAATGAAATCAAAAAGTATGTTATGTCCGATATGTCGGATGAAAAAGTGCGTGATAGATAAAATATCAAAAAGAGTCTTTATTTTAAATAGTGGTAGTGAGGCAAACTTAATGTTTATGTAGTCCTTTGTGGCTTTTTAAATTTAAATGCGGATGGGGTGTATTGAAAAAATCCTAGAGGTAGAAGGTGTAGGGAAAGGTTGACAAATGGAGAATGAAAGAGTGACAGTGGCCTGTTTATTGTACGCGTGATTTAACAGTGGAACAAAGAAAATTTTGTTAATGGATATCTGAACTGTTTCTGAATGTATTTCGAGTACGCTGAAACGATATAACTCTTAGATAAATTTTGCACAACCGCTTTAGTTTTTTGTAAATTCCTACATAATTTCATAAAACTAACAATATAGATTCAAGAGTGTAAAGTTGTCTTGTTTGTTAACTGCTATTTTCTTGCTGAATTTATGAAAAAAGTGATCGGCAGCAATATAAATGCAGTATATAAGTAGGAACCAAAAAATAAGAATAGAAATAAACGCCAAAACTCATGATAAACATGTTAGAGAACTCGATAAAGAATAAACCTCTGGTCCGAGCGTTTTCGATGACAATGGTACAGTTTCATCAACCATTGGAGTTAGACAGATGCGAATGATAAAACATTGAATTTTATATTAGATATATATATATTATATATATATATATAGATAATAGTATAAAAATAGATATATAATATATATATATATATATAATATATATATAATATAAATATATATAGAGATATATATATATTATATATATATAACAATATTATATATATATATATAAATATATATATATGATATATATATAATATATATATATATATATATAATATATATAATATATTATATAATATATATAGAGTATATTAATATTTTGCAGCCCATTGGCATAAAAAAAAAACAAGTTTTTTAAAAAATGTTTATTTTTATTATACACTTGCACAATTCAAAAATTAAACAGATTTTTTTTAAAAATAGTCTGTTTTTTCATGATATATGGTAATGAAAATTTAAAATAAGAACAGCTAGAGAACCTTTGCCGCTTCGTTGGAAAAGCCTCTTCAGTCTGCCTATGTTTACCATAATACCGACTTCGGTATGGCTAAACATAGGCAGGCTGAAGAGGCTCCGAGCTAAGCGAAAAAGTCCTTCCTGCCCGATTTTTAATTTAATTTTCATAACCAGGAGCTCATGGAATAACAGAATATTTTAACTTTGTTTAATTTTGAATTTTGTGTAAATGATTATTAAAAAATAAATCCATATTTAAAAAACTGTTTTGCTTCTTGCCAAAGGGTTGGAAAATATTAATACATAAGAATTAACGATGGAATAAGTAGATTATCTCAAATAAATAAAATATATAATATAATATATATATATATATATATATATATATATATATAGTATATATAATATATAAATAATCAATATATATATATATAATATATATATATAAATATTATATAAATATACTATATATAAATAGTATACATATATTATATATATATAATATATATATATATATAATTATATAATATATAATATATATATATATATATATATAACATATATATATATAGATATACTATATATATATATATATATATATATATATATATATGATATATATTTATATATATTAGTACACACGTTCAAAATTGTTTAATTTTCACTTACAGATCAGATACCTTAATTAAAATGCCTCGAAATCTGTGAAAAGATGATCCAAAACAAATTTTGTTACATTTGTGGTGAGATAACGTTGAAGTCCCAAATGAGGAATATTACTTCCCTTAAAAAAAAAAAGCATTATATGAACTTTATTGAAATTAAGCTTGGTTAATGCAAATAATTCGTTGGGCACCTCAATATTTGCCTGTGCGCCCTTGTTAAACATACTTGTGGTTGGCCTTAACGGGACACTGCCAAGACATGTGCCATTTGTGCAATTCCAATGGTATGGGGAACCTAAATGAAATCACGCATAATGGACTGTTAGTTTGCATTACAAAAATTGCTGGAATAACAATCCAGACCAAGAAGACCATTTAAATATCCAAACTACGTTCGGCTATAGGCCTGTTCCTCACAGCGAAGAACTTCCTATCCCTGGCAGTCCACTGAAAGATGTGAATCTCCTGTCAGAAAACTCCGACGAGGAAAATTTACAATTACGTTCAGAAAATGACGACTTTGAATGACTCTTGATTAATATGTGAGATGTCAACAAGAACCTCATAGAATGTAGATCAGCAATGAACTCAATGATCTATAGTTCGCGAATCTATCATAATCAAAGAAATTAGCAAGAAAATTATATTGGCATATAGATAAAAGGGTTGGTCGTCCTTGAGAAAGGACTCTAAATGGTCTTTTATCGGCGACGCGAAGGAAGAATTCGATGCTTTTCTGCGTAGACCGTGCAAATGTTATGTAATTGTACTGATGGTTGATTCATTAAATGAGAGAATAGGAGACTGTCTGAGCCTAAGGAATGGGAAAGATTTATTTAATAGATATTTCTTAAATTCAGTTAAGAAGTAGATGCTCTTTCATAATGAAAAAATTGTGAACCATGCGACTTCCTAAATGTTGCTCTATGGAGCCCAATATGAAAAGAGACCTACGACATACATGAAAATATTTTGTTATCGAAAATACGAAACGAACAGCATTCTTGTGGAATTATGCGGCGATTTAAAAGTATAAGCAACTTTTGTTAGAGTCCTCTCAGAAGGATATACCCTAAATTTTTTGTTTCCGATGCGAGTAGGGATAGCATGAGAATCATGTAAATGCCTTTTGTCAAGTATGCCAATGGTCCTAAAAAGAAATCGAATACCTGGAAATAAAAATGTAAATTTTTCAAACCACTTTTGAAACCTGAACTCGTATATCTTCCTCCTTTGCACATCAAACTCAGGTTAATGAAAAATTTTTGTAAAAGCGAATGAATAAAAGTGTCCAGGGTCCTAATACTAAATAGAGAAATTCCCCTAGGAATCAGTGAGGCTAAAAATTAAAGAGGGTATGAATTTGCTGGCACCACAATAAGGGAGCTAATGAAGGACCAATTCACTTTGAATGAAAGCTTGATAAATATTGAAAAACGCTCAATTGGAGTCCTTTAAAAAGGTCCATAACGGGTTTTCTAGGTAAATATTAAGGCCGACAACTTTGAAGAACTAGTTGTTTCCGAACATCCCTCGGAAATTTAAGAAGCCAATGGGATGGTATACAGGTCCCTAAAAATACAAATTCCTTCATTCCACATGGACTTTTTCTAAACTGCAAATCTAAGCGCTCATATAAGCGATTTGAACATGGGTGAGCGGATTCCCAAGGTATTTCAAAACTAATCGAAAAGTGCTTATCAGGAAATTGGAAGTCCAAATAATTCATTTGCAGACTATTGTGGGAGGAGCTTAAAAGTGATGTTCTTCAAGCAAACTACAGTAGAATATCTTCAAAAAACATTTAAATTGCAGAAGTATATAGGTGAGTAAAATTAACTAAGCTTCTCAATTTTAAAACAAATATTTAAATTTTTAATTTCGTATACAAAAAAAACCCTGCCCGTTACACAAAATGATATGCAAATTCGGAATTCAGCCGGCACATTAAACTCCATAAGAAAATACTCAATTTTTACTCATTTAAACAGACAAAAAAGTCAGAATTTTCTTGTCCAGTGGATTATTGGTTTCTAAATTTCTACTTAACTACTCGTTATTTCCGTTTATTTACGCAACCCATCTCACTCAGACACAGCACACACGACACACAACACTCACATAATAATATAAATATAGTATATATATATAATATATATATATATAATATATATATATATATATGATATAATATATTATATAATATATAACTATATATATATAAATTTGTTTAATTTCCCATTAATTGTTCTTTCTTTATTTACATCTTATAAATTGCTGATTTATCATGCAATATTTAACATCTCGCTCTCTCCTCTCTCTTCTCGGTCTCTCTCTCGTCTCTCTCTCTCTAAATATATAAATATTATATATATATACATATATATATATATATATATATATATATATATATATATATATATATAGTATATATATAAAATAAAAATTATAATTTTTTTATATTATATGTATATATAATATTAATATACATAATATATATATATATATAATATAGTATATATATATATATATATATATATAATATAATATATATATATATATAATTATATATATAATATATATATTAATAATATATATAATATTATTTCTGATGATGAAATAAAAATTAATTTTCTTACTCATGAATATGTAAAACATTAATATGCAATGCTAAAAAAAATTAATAACCTTAAATAATTATAATATATTCCGCAACATTGGCATTTAATAATTGCGGATGCGGATGTGGATGTCTAATTTCAATGCGGGTGTTATGTGGATGCGTAATGCGGATACGACATGCATCACTAATATATATATAGTATATATATAATATATATATGATAAGTAATAATATATGTATAATGAATAGAGGATAGTAAATATATAATATATATATATAGTATAATATATATATATATATAATATATATATATAAATAAATAATATAATTCTATATATAATAAAAACTCTATATATATATATAGATATCATATATAATTATAATATATATACTATATATATAATGATAATATATATGATATATATAATAATTTATATCATATATATATATATATTTATAATTATACAATATTATATATAATATATTTAATATATATATATAAATAGTATATAATTATATAACTATATATATATATTATAAAATATAATATATATATATATATATATATAATAGTATAAATATATATTGAGAGGTGGATGACGGATATCCGGCACCCTCAAGCAGCATTCACTTCCATTGTGTGTGCATTTTCGCATATGCTATGAATTTTTTAATCAGGATGGCGATAGTAGTCATCATGAAATTATGCAAGACTAAGAATGTTCCTCAAATCTTCCTGATAAAGCAAATGATCAAGATTCGTTGCAATAGTAAGTTTTTTACATACGTTGGAGATGAAGAAAATAAATGAAGCTGCCTGCCCTTAGCTTCGAAAACAACACAAAGATGAAAGGGCCTGACAATGGTTTGATGATATGCAATTTTAGGTAATTGTGAATTACCCTTCTTAGAACCGTTGAATGAGTAACTAAGACTATTAAAATTCAGAAAATTCAGTTTTGTCCAGATGGGATCCTCTTAGTTTTGCACGATGAAGATGCTGTGCTAAATCTCTGATTTAAAAGTAAGTGGGAACTTTCAAATATGACAGAAACATTCATGCGCAAATAGTAATAGATTCAAATTCCTGCAAATGATTACGATCATGTTCATGTAGCACTCCTTTCTGGATCCTAGATACAAAACCAAATTTTCTGAACCACGTGTCTACAGAGTTTAAATTTATTTAGGATGCCTATGGTGATTGAAATGTTGCATTAAGCAGAAATATCAGCATCAATAAAAAGCAAAAAGATTAACAGAAACAGAGCACCAGCAATTACCCAATCTATGTAGCGAAAATCATGTGGCTGAATCCAATGAACATTCTTTGGGCTTTCTAGCAGCGATTTAAGTGTCGTTGGTCAGAAAGTGTCAAAAGACCTCTACCAATTGATCGAAGAATCGGATAAAGATCCATTGGAATTGCTATCGTGATAATTTGTAAAACGTTTTTCCAGCAACTTGCAAAACTCACCAAGGCAAATACTTAAGCTATGCCCTTTCCAGTGTCGCTAGTGAGCCGTCTTTTCAGTTGCAGGTCTCATTTTAAACGAAGAAAATAGTAAACAAACCTCGCCCTGAAGGACTTAGAAGCCCTTTCCGTTTGAAGTTTAATTTATAATTATATTTTCAGGTAATGAGCAATTACGTTTTTCCAAAGGATGGAGCCTGGGGAAAGAGGTTGGTGGTGGGTGGGTGGCAAAAAGATTGGTGCCATGTTCCCGCAATCTGTGTAACAACAGTATATATAAATATAAATATAATGAATATATATATATATATTATATATATATTATATATAATGATATATATTATATTATAATATATAATAGTATATATATATATATAATTAATAGTAAATAATATATATATATATATGATATATAAATATAATTATTACTAATATATATAATATAGATATATAATATATATATATATATATATATATTATATATATATATATATTTAATATATTATATTATATATATATATATAATATATTGATATATATATAATTATAATAGTATATATATATATAATAATAGTATATATATTATTATATATATATTATATATAAATATATATATATATATATTATATCAATACATATAATATTTATTAAATAATATAATATTAAGATATATATATATACTTTTATTATATACTATATATATATATAGTATATATATATAGTTATTTATATAAATATATAATATATATAATATATATATATAAATATATAGGTATATATATATATATATATATAATATATATATCTATATATATATATATATATATATATATTAATATAAATATTAATATATAACATATATATAAATATAATATATATATAATATATAATATATATATATATATATATTATATATAATATATATATATATAAATATATATAAAGTGCCTGTGGCTAAAACTCTAAAAACTTAACTATCCGGTTGTTCCGCATCCGCAATCCCCCCGCCCGGGAAAAAAAGAAAAATTGTTATGGTTTTTACTATCCGTATCCGGCATGCTCGCATCCACGGAATAGTGGAAAAATCACACATCTGCTAAACACCTTTATTAGTATATAATATATGTTATTATATATTATATATATATATATATATATAGTAGATATAATATATATATAGTATATAATATAATTATAATATATATATATATAAAATAATATATATATAGAAAGTGAGAGAGAGAGAAAGAGTAATGATAGGTATGAAAGATTAGAAATTGGAGAGCAGCTTTATAA
>JABUQX010005309.1:17500-20644 GCA_015478945.1 Trachelipus rathkii | reverse complement strand
TATCATTTTCCAAGTGCTCCAGGTCATAGGTAGGATTTTAGTTTCTTCATGTAGATGTTGTGTGGGAGTTGTACGAGGGCATCCTTTTAATTATGCTATCACAATTTCAAGATACAGGAAAAATTGTTCCTTATTTTTTTTTGGTTTGGAGCTGACGGATAAATTGCTTATAGATTGTGATGGCTATTTGTTTGTTGTTACTATTATTATTGGTTTATGATCCGTAATATATTAGTATTTGTTTGCCTGATGAAGCAATTGTAGTCTGGTGTGTCTTTGTGCAGTGTGAGATGCATGTCGAGTGTGATGCTAAGATTTGCAGAGTTTTGTTTATGGATACCATGTTATTTAGGTGGTTTTCGTGGGTGTGATGTTCCGAGTTGTCCTGTCTGTGGTTCATTAGAGTGATTGATGTTTGTTTGGTGAGACGGACATTCTGTTGTCTCTTAACCATGTTTGGATTAGGCTCATGTATTGTTGTGTCAGATTAGTTGCAGTGTTTTAGTTCTTGATGTGTAGATTTGGCGATGGTGATTTCGATCGCGTAGCGTTTGCTAATGTTAGTGTGGTCTGTTTGTGCCGCGCTTGTGCGGAGATCGGCAGTGAATAAGTTGAAAAGTGTGGGGGACAGTATTGCTCCTTGAGGTACTCCATTGTCGATGTTTACAGTTCGTGATTTGATGCTGTTGATTTGAGTTTGTGCCTGTTCGTTCTGAATAGGAGTTAGATATCCCATTTTTTGCAGATTTGTTGCGGATGTTGGAGTCTTAATATTTTGTTGATTAAATTGTGTTTTGGACTGTGTCGAAGGCTTTGTTGCATGTCGATTGCGATGAGTAGTTTTTGTGTGTGGATGTTGAAAATTTAGGCCGTTTATTTAGTATTGAATGATGTGTTCGAGGCTGTTGTGGTTGATGGATGCCGGTGGAATCCGTGTTGGAGCTTTTGTTTGGAGATGTGAGGGGGTGATTTGGATCAGAATAAGTTTTTCGAGAAGGTTTACATAATGTAGATAGCATATGATATAGGACGATGATGAGGAAGGCGCTTGAAGGGTCTTTCTGCTGGGTTTAACTTTGATATTTATAATTGCTTTTTCCAGGTGTGGGAAATAAAGGTTTTAAGATTGATGGAGCGTATTGAATATATGTACCAGTTTTGTTTAATGCTGTATTCCTTTAGGTTTTTATAGGTGTTTGTTTGAGATATTGTCAGGGCCTGTGACTGGGGAGTTTTTTCTTTGGGGCATTTACAGTGTTTTTTTTATGGTTTTTGTGTTATTTGTGTTTGTTTGGTGAGAGTTATATTAGTTTTTTGAGGGCTTTAATAATTTTCCTGTTTTGTGAGTGAATGGGTTTTGTGCCTAGGGTATTGCGAGTTGTTTGGAGGTTTGATTTTTGTTGATTCGGTGTGTGCGTGGTTAGGAATTGTTTGAGTTCTTTATGGGCATGTTTATCGTCTTTCGACTTGGACTGAGATGTTATTGGTTTTCTGGAGTAGTTTGTGAGAAACAGTTGAAAGTTGTTAGACGGAGCGGTTTGTTTTCGTTAGGTCTTGTGACTTTGGTGTTTAGTGATTGATTGGTATTTGAGAATGATTGTGGATTGAGCTGTATTTCTTGAGGGAAATTGCGTTGTCTTCGATTAAGGCTTTTATATTCGGGGTTAGGTTGGAGTGTATTTGATTTAAGCCGAATCATTCTGGGAAATGTAGGTTTGCGGCTTTTTGTATTGAGTTAGTGAGTTTTTGGATGGATTTGTTGAGAGTGGAGGTGTTGGTGATGTTTAGAGGGGGCAAGTTGTTTTCTATGTGGTTAGTGAATTTTTCAATTTGGTTTTGTGAATAATTCTTTGTTATGTTTTTCTTGGGGACAGGTATGTGATTTTTTGGAGTTTTGATATTTAATGATGATAGCGGAGCGTGCCGGTTCCGGAAAGTGTTAGGTCGCGTTTAAAAGTGGAAAAAGTAATCTTGGTTTGTAAATTGTAACATTTCTAGAGTAGACGCTTCAAGATACGATGGACGCTATCTTTTGAGGTGGATTCTGTATTGGTTGATTTTTTGGGTTCAGTTGAGGATGTTTAGGGTATTCAAGGTTGAGAGGATATGAATGCCTCTGGAGTTGGCAACTTGGGCGTTCTACCATGTTGGATGGTGAGCGTTGAAGTCACCCTCCATTATTAACTTTGGAAGGTTGGAGAAGTGAGAAGACTGCCATTCTTGTGGGGCTTTCAGCTAACTTAAAGAATTCCTTATTAGAGCCTTTTATATATCGAAATCAGATTTATTATTGTATCTAAACGTTTCCAATAATTCTTCACCCAAAAAAGTAAGAAGTATCGACCAAGTATCGACCATATTAACTAATACCGATACCGATACCGACACAAAAAATGGGCGATACTACCGATACCGATACCGATACTATCGGTACATCTCTAAGTATTTTTAAATTTATTTTACACAGGTACATCTACGGATCAATTACAGAGAAGCCAGAAAAATTTCAAAGGATTTTTTAAACTTGCTGGTATTTAATTATTTTTTTGCAAAGTTTATTTTGAAACATTAAAATTATAAATTATAAATTGTATTAAAAATATAAACACTTAATATTAATATATAATACTTTAACATTTTTAGAAGTATTAATATTACAAAAAATCATAGATTTCACATGCATTAGATGTAAAATACAATACCATTGTTATTAAAATTTAAACAACTGTAATAAAAATTATAACTTCCAGTCAAACTATAATAATTACAACAATTATAATACAATTAAAAATTATTACAATATTTAAAGTAAGGATAATGATTTTAATTTAAATAATAATAATAATAATAATAATAATAATAATAATAATAATAATAATAATAATAATAATAATAATAATAATAATAATAATAATAATAATAATAATAATAATAATAATAATAATAATAATAAAAATAATAATAATAATAATAATAATAATAATGATAATAATAATAATAATAATAATAATAATAATAATAATAATAATAATAATAATAATAATAATAATAATAATAATAATAATAAAATAATAATAATAATAATAATATAATAATAATAATAATAATAATAATAATAATAATAATAATAATAATAATAATAAT
>JABUQX010005309.1:5000-7500 GCA_015478945.1 Trachelipus rathkii | reverse complement strand
TTGCAGCGGCATGTCAAATTGTGGAAGATGATGAGTGTGTTGACGTGAGCAAAATGGTAAAGGACGGCATGTTGCACGTCAATGGAAAATGTCCATGTCATGTCAGGATGATCCCGTTATATCCATGTCATGTCAGGATGATTCAAATGTCAGACATTCCCTCATGCCCATAACGAATGGTTCTATAAATGGCGTTGATGTATCAGTACTTCGTGATACAGGGTGTAGTGGCGTAATTGTAAGAAAGAAGTTCGTGAAAATCCATCAATTCACAGGCAAGATCAGAAAAATGCTTCTGATTGATAACACCCTTAGGACGGCCCCTGAAGCAAGAATTTGGATTCGCACTCCGTTTTATACGGGGTACGTCGAAGCTTTATGTCTGAACGACGCCTTATATGATTTAACATTGGGAAATATCCCAGGCGCGCTAGGTCCGGAGACAATAGGTTACGAAAATGATGATAAAATTAATACCGACAAGGACACATCCACTGTTAAAGTTACTTGTGAAGCAGAAAATGCTATCGAAAATAAAAATGATACCAACGTGGACACATCCATTGTTGAAGTTACTTGTGAAGCAGAAAATGCTGTTGAAAATAAAAATGATACCGACGTGGACACGTCCATTGTCGAAGTTACTTGTGAAGCAGAAAATGCTACTGAAAATAATGATAAAATTAATACCGACGTGGACACAACCATTGTCGAAGTTATTTATAAAGCTGAAAATGCTATTGAAAAATATAATGATAAAATTAATACCGACGTGGACATAACCATTGTCGAAGTTGTTTATGAAGCTGAAAAAGCTATTAAAAAAAATAATGATAAAATTGATGTCGGCAAAGACACATCCGTCGCCGAAATAACTCATGAAACTGAAACTGCTACAAAAGATAGTAAGACAGTGGAAAATTTGAATGGAAATCTCCCATTCCAAAACCAAGAAAACTCCTCACATTCAAGCTGTTTTGGAGCCAGTATTAACGAGACAATAAAGTCTGAGGTGAAAGCAGTGATGCCTGAGGATGTTAATAGTAGATTAGAGGGAAGAGTGTTCCAGTTAACACCAGTGGAAGAAGAATATGAAAGGAAGTTGAGAGAAGAGAAAAAGTCTCAAACTGAGGCGTCATCTGAAGATCAGCTGACCACTCCTTTGGAAAATATCCAAGCTGAAAATGATGATGCAGATGCAGTAGTACCTGAAGAAAATGAAGAGAAGGAGAAGGAACTTAAAAACCATGAAGAGAATGGTATAGTAGAATCTGCAGAAACATTACACTATGATGCTCTTTCTTCTCCTCTCGTTCAAGAATGTCATACAATGGAGAAAGATTATGGACTCTCGGTAGTTAACCAAGAGGAAGTTGCTGTGACCGCTCCCACTCCTTTTTCTCCACAAGGAGGTCCCAGGTCTGTTCATTCAGAGCATCCTCATTCTCCATCAGGAGCAGAAGATGCAAAGGATTATGCATCAACAAAATCTAGGACGTTTAGCCAGCCAAAGTCCAGCCGCTTCTTTCTGGATGGCCAAGAGAACTGGAATAGAGGAATGATCAAAGGCTGTTTGGAGAAGAAGAACATTGAAATTGGAAAACTCCAAACCTTCGTTGATACAAAAGTGTTTGCCATCTCGATTGCTTCCATTGCAATGTCGAAAGGTCAGGATAAAGAACAAAATGGACCAAATAGAGGAACGATCCCGAAGATCGAGGAAATAAGAAACTCTTCAGCGTGGATGGAAGCAATGGCACAGTACAAATATCGTAGGAAAGACTTGTACTCTTTTCAGGCGAAGATATCCATGACGTTCTTTTCAAGACGAAAGATGTCACGTCACTTTGTCTTCTTAGGAGGGGCGTGTGTCAAGTTATCTTGCCTGAAGGCCATGGTTTCTCAATTGTGAGATTCACTAGTTTATTTATTTAATTTTGGAAAGACTATTATTATTGATTTCGCTATTATTTATTTAAGTTTAGAATTCACTCAATTTTATTATTTTATAAAAGAAGATTTATTTTGGCAAATTGAAATGTATAAAAATATTAGCTTGTAATACGATAGGAAGATATTTAATTTTAGACTTATCAAGTTAGGAATTGATATTATTATTTTAGTTAATTGCTATATTTAAGATACTGCCAATGACTATAAAAAGGCAGAGATTTTATGATAAGGGCTTTTTGCGTTTCGTACTATCATTCTTGAAACTTGTGATTGTGTTATCTCCTAATATTACTTTTGAGTAAAACTCCTGCTTTATCTTGATTGTTTGCTATCCTGCACAGCGACCTGATTATTAGAAACTATTCTCATTGGAACTTGAGCCTAGTTATTCAGCAAAGTTTTAAAGGATTAATATAGTTCAAACCCCTAGACAAACAGAAGTTATTTATTGATACTGAACCCGCGTGTCCTCATCTATAAAATATCTCGACATATATATATATATATATATATATATATATATATATATATATATATATATATATAT
>JABUQX010005308.1:5000-35197 GCA_015478945.1 Trachelipus rathkii | reverse complement strand
AAAAGAGAGAGATAGGATCCTAGTTCGAGGGATTGGAGAGAGCAGTAATAGTACCCTTATATAATGGTAAGAGAGATAATGGGAACTGTAGGAATTATATGGGAATTAGTTTTTTGAGTGTGGTAGGAAAGATATATGCTGGTATTTTAGTCGAAAGAGTGCGTCGAGTGACTGAAGGACTGATTGGTGAAGAACAAGGTGCGTTTAGGAGTTGTAGAGAATGTGTGGAATCAGATCTTTACATTGAAACAAATGATTGAGAAAATGAGGGAGAAGGAGAATATATTGTATGTAGGTTTTATAGATTTGCAACAGCGTATGATAGGATTAATAGGGAAGTCCTATGGCAGGTGTTAGTGGTAGGGGCTTCTGAAATGGAATCAAAAGTAATGTATGACCTATAGGTGAAGTGTATGTAAGAAATAAAATTGTGTCGAAAAGTGATTGGCTTTAAATTATTAATAGCGGAGTCAGGCAGGGATGTGTTATGTCTTCTTGGTTATTCAACTTGTATATGGATGGGGTTATGAAAGACTTAGGGGTGGGGTGGCAGGAGATGGTGTTAGAATGATGGAGAATGGAAGAGAGTGGAAGGTGCCCTACCTATTATATGCGGATGATTTGGTTTTGTGTGGTGAATCTGAAGAGTTTGAGAGGATATGGTAGAGAATTTTGGCAGGGTGTGTAAAAAAGGAGGGGTTTGAAAAGTAAACGTAGATAAGATTAAGGTTATGGTTATGAGTGAAGACAGTCCTCGGTGTGAAGTTATGTTAGATGGTGAGCAGCTGGAACAAGTGTCCGAGTTTAAATATTTAGGATATATGTTGGATGAAAAGGGAACGGATGATGCAGAGTGTAGTAGGAAAGTTGTGAATGGCAGGAAGGTGGCCGGTGCAATAAAATCGTTGGTGGATGTGAAAGGACTAAGTCTCGAGTCCGCTAGGGTCTTACATGAGGGTATGTTGTTAACTGTGTTAATGTATAGTAGTGAGACTATGGTCTGGAAATAAGAAGTATATTAGATCTAAAAAGTACAATGTGTTCAGATGAACAATCTTAGGGGCGTGTTAGGTGTGAGAAGAATTGATAAAGAGGAATGAACGTATGGTGTGAAGAAAGTGATAAATGTGAGAATAAATGAAAGTACATTGAGATGGTTTGGTCATGTGGAAAAAATGGATGATAGTCGGTTGGTTAAGCGGATGTATAATGGTGAGTTTGGGAATCGACCGAATGGGAGACTGAAGAAAAAAGTGGATTGAGTCAGTAAAGGAATGCATGGAGGAGAGAAATGTGAGTTGACAAAGGCGAGAAGAAATGTGCATAATAGGAGTAAATGGCGGGGTTTTGTAAAGGGGGGGGGGGGGGGGGTATGGTTGTGGCCCACCTGGGCCAAGGGATGAACCCCACACTCACGAGATGCCATAGTGAGGGTCCCATCGCAGTCCCACGAAGCTCTTGGGTGGACTTTCAAACTGCGACGAGTTCTCACTAAAAGGAATAAATGGGGCGGTAAGGCTGGGCTTTCTTTTCAACTTGTGTCATATTCTTCTACTACTTTTTCTGTTTCCGGTGCATGTCAACGCGCACCTTACTCCCAGTCTTGGGGAAAAAGGGTGGATGATGATAATAATAATAATAATAATAATAATAATAATAATAATAATAATAATAATAATAATAATAATAATAATAATAATAATAATAATAATAATAATAATAATAATAATAAAAAGTCTTATTCCAATCCATATTTACGCAGCCTTTCCAATCAATTTCGGAAATAATTTCTCAGTTGTCATATGTATACAAGCTCAAATTAATTTACAAATTCAAACGAACGATGTAAATAAATTATAAAAATATTTCTAAGTTCAAATGAATGGTGTAACTAATTTATAAAAGGTTGGAATTATTTTAAAGTTTTGATTTATTGATTTGTTTCGGTAAGAACAAGTTTTAAATTGTTCTTAGTTTGCTCTTAACAATTTGCTTCGAAAATGTCAGTTCAAACGGAGGATATAAACCTTATCATAAAATATTAAACCTTCAAAGTCTTGTCTCAAAGACTATTCAATTCTGCTTTATACCAAAACGAAGTCCACTACCTTCACAACTTTTATAATCGAAGTAATTTTATTTAATCTATGTAAATCAAAATCTTAAAATTGGGCCTATAGTCTATGACACAATGAAAGAGCAACAAAGTGTGTTACGCACTTACGGGTTACAATGCCAATAGTTTGTTGAAAATTGAAAAAAAATATATTAAAAACTTCATAATATTTATAAAAAATTATCGATATTGAGAATCGGATAATTTTAATGGTGAATAAGGGGTCGATTAATACTTAATAGTAACACCTGATATTATTTGTAATATTGATAAATGTTACATCAGAAATAAAAGAAACCTGTTTGAAACATGATCCTTTGTTGACAATAGTATAGAAATTTGGAACAGAGTAGCCTTGCTATAACATTATTATTTTAACTTTTTATTTCTATTGAAATATACATATCACTTAAATATACAAAAAAATATAAGAAAATATATTAAAAAAATCAAAAAATCAAAAAAATCATGATTTTTTTAAATAAAAAATCAAGTAAATAAATCAGTTAATTTTTTTCATTTGATTTTTTTCGTGCCATCCCTTGTTCAAACAGAGGATATAACCTTATCATAAAATATTAAACCTTCAAAGTCTCGTGTCAAAGACTATTCAATCCTGCTTTATACCAAAACGAAGTCCACTACCTTCACAACTTTTATAATCGAAGTAATTTTATTTGGACTCGACGAACCCCCGCTCTTTGGTATTTGGGTGTCGCGGGGGTTCCTCCGACCATCCCCTCCGGGGTATGAACGTCCCCCCCTCTGTCCCCCATCGGCTCGAGCCCCCTAAAAGGGGGTAAATACCCATACTGCAACAAAAAACAAATTATCCTTTTAACAAGTTTTATTAAACAACTAATTCTAACTTTCAAATCTATTCAACATATTAAAATTTCATACAAATTAATTTTATCTGTTTTCCTTTCATTCCAATCAAATTTTTCTAATGCTTTATCAAAATATTTATTTTGGCTCAATCAGTAGAACGACAGAGTCGCATGGCAAGGGCGCGGGTTCGATCCCTACTCCGGATAATAGGTAGAAATTACCTAGAGATGTTCCCCTCCTAGAATAGGGCTATGGCCGTGAGGTGTGAACTTTTTTATACAAAAAAAAAAAAAAATAAATTTAAACACATTCACATATTATATGACATTTAAAAGTTATTAAAGTTACAATTATTTATAATTGTAACTTTTATTATATGTTTATCACGTGACAAATCTTAAACTCCCCAAATATAGAGTCAATCCTCAATGAAGCTAAACCCCCAAGTGAGAAGAAATGCAGCACAACTCTTTCAAGCATGGAACCACGACAGGTATTGCTGAATTATTGAGACCAAGGGATTCCTAGAGGATATATTCCGAATTGCGAGAAGGGCTCTTTCAAAATCTGACAATATGGTGACAGATTCATCCCTGGTGACAACTAGAATCCTATAAATTGAAAGTAGTGCCACCAGCTCTATCGTAAAAAATAGATGGGCAGATGTCAGGGTATGAGACAAAGTGCAATTAAGAAAAGTGACCAATGCTCCCAATACTTTCATTATGGAGCCATCAGTAAAGACAGTTGTCGATATAATAATAATAATAATAATAATAATAATAATAATAATAATAATAATAATAATAATAATAATAATAATAATAATAATAATAATAATAATAATAATAATCTTTCAAAAAGATTTCCTCTTAAATTGTAAAGAAAGAAACCTTTCTGAAACTAATAACTCAAAGCAAAAAAAAAAAAAAAAAGAAAATTTCCGATTGGTTTGAAGAAAGACTTTGATTATTCAGACATTCTCGGTTTATGAAGAAGGTTTAACATCATTTCATTTGGTAATAAAATTAAACAAGGGATTTAAAAGAGCAAGTATGAATTAAATTTTAGAAAATTATTATTATTATTATTATTATTATTATTATTATTATTATTATTATTATTATTATTATTATTATTATTATTATTATTATTTTGCAATGTCAAATTAGTAATATGATGATAAAAGAGAAAGCATACTTATGCAACAGCAAAATAGAATGTGATAGAAAAAAAGAAAAAGAAAGTGAAAATGATTCGTTTTAATTCAGAGTTCAAAACCTCAATGCATTTAGGATAATTATCTTATCACCAATAGAATTAAATTGCAAATACAAACCACAAAAGAATTTAGCAATAGATTGAGAAGATAGAAGGAGATATAAAATGAGGAGTCAGAGTGAGTTGAAGAAATACCTTTAAATTTGTCTTTTTCATTTATAAAATGAGGAGTCAGAGGGAGTCGAGGAAATACCTTTAAATTAATGTCTTTTTCATTTATAAAATGAGGAGTCAGAGTGAGTCGAGGAAATACCTTTAAATTTGTCTTTTTCATTTATAAAATGAGGAGTCAGAGGGAGTCGAGGAAATACCTAAAATTAATTTTGTCTTTTACATTTTATAAAATGAGGAGTCAAGAGTGAGTCGAGGAAATACCTTTAAATTAAATTTGTCTTTTTTCATTGATAAAATGAGGAGTCAGAGTGGAAGTGGAGGAATACCTTTAAATTTGTCTCTTTCATTTATAAAATGAGGAGTCAGAGTGAGTTGAGGAAATACCTTTCAATTTGTGCTTTTTCAATGTTATAAACTGAGTAGTCAGAGTGAGTCGAGGAAATACCTCTTAAATTTGTTTTTTTCATTTATAAAACGAGGAGTCAGAGTGAGTGGAGGAAATACCTTTAAATTTGTTTTTTCATTTATAAAATGAGGAATCAGAGTGAGTGGAGGAAATACCTTTAAATTTGTCTTTTTCATTTATATTTGCATTCAATTTCAAGACTACAATTTCAAATTCTTTCAAAAAATTTTCATCTTTTAATAATTAATATTAATTAATAGAAAAATAATTAATAGAAAAAAAGAAAAAGAAAGTGAAAATGATTCGTTTTAATTCAGAGTTCAAAACCTAAATTCATTTAGGATAAATCTTATTAACCAATAAGAATTAAATGCAAATACAAACCAACAAAAGAATTTAGCACATAGATTGAAGAAAGATAGAAGGAAGATATAATACAGGAGTCCAGAAGTGAGGTTGAGGAACATACCCTTTCAATTTGTCTTTTTCATTTATAAAATGAGGAGTCAGAGTGAGTGGAGGAAATACCTTTAAATTTGTCTTTTTCATTTATAAAATGAGGAGTCAGAGTGAGTTGAGGAAATACCTTTAAAAGTATTGTCGCTTTTTTCATTATAAAATGAGGAGTCAAGCTTAGTGAGTGAGAGGAGAATACCATTTTAAGGATTTGTCTAGTTTATCATTATAAGAAATGAGGAGTCAGAGGGAGTCGAGGAAATACCTTTAAAATTGTCGTTTTTCAATTTATAAAATGAGGAAGTCAGAGTGAGTCGAGAAAATACCGTTTAAATTGTGTCTTTTTCATTATAAAAATGAGGAAATCAGAAAGTGAGTGGAAGGAAAAATACCTTTAAAATTTGTCTTTTTCATTTTATATTTGCATCATTTCCCTACTACAAATTTCAAATTCTTTCAAAAAATTTCAATCTTTAATAATTATGAATTACTCTTTGCTATTGAGTTTATAAACGAAGAACAAAAAACAAACTTAAATCAATGCTTTTAAGCAAAGATAAATGTACAAACCTGTCTGTATTTCTTGATATTATTATTATTCCGTCAGAACAACTTAAAATCAACCAATCCTCCAGATTCTTGCTAGGTTGAATGTTCTGGTGGAAGCATAACAAGAATCTAAAGTTAGAGAATAATTACTGTAATACATCTTCACTTTATACTAATTTTAACAATGATGGCATTAAAATATTAACAAAGTAAACAAAAGAAAATGATATATATATATAATATAGTATATAATATATATATATATATAATATATATATATTATATTATAAATATATATATATATATATTTTAAATATATATGATAATATATATATAAATAAATAGAAAAAAAAAGAAAAAGAATAAAATAATAAGAATAAAATTATATAAGGTATATAATATATATTATATATATATATATATTATATATATATAATATATATATATTATAATATATTATATTATATATATATATATATATATATATATATAGTATATTATATTATATATATTAGTATATATATATATATATATATATATATATAATATATAATATATAATATAATAAAGTATGATGTAAAATAATTTTCATGAAAATAGTGGGTAAAGCCTGCATTACCCTAGATTTTGGAACAAATCGCCTCCTCCAGGAGTTCTCCAGATGCAGCGGTCCCTCTGATGATTTCCGTGGACTCTGAAGAAGTCTCCTTGACCTGATGGCTAGAAACCACGATGGATTATGATTTTTGACAATCCTCCTTTTGAAAGAGCCACGCTATGCTGCCGAGGAAATATTTTTTAGAGGAAAGAGTCTTCTTTTCCTACCAATAGTTCTATTAACATTCAATATAGATATAACATAACTTGTTTGTCAACCTACTCAACTTCCACTAAGGAACCTTGACAATTTCACTCTTTCCTAACGCTTTAACACAAGGCTCCCCCCCAAAAAAAAGAAAGTAATGCGAACGACTGTTTATTTATAATTTAGAAATTAATAATTAAAGTGACCCAGTTTTGTATAAAAATATAGTTAAGTTTTATTTAGAATTAATGAAACATGAAAAAAATATTGAAAAAAAAAAAAAATACGGATTGCAATCCTACTAAAATCAATAAATAAAGTAATAGTAATAAACAAAAAAAATCAATGTATTAATAATGCAATAGTAATAATAATAATAATAATGATAATAATAATAATAATAATATATAATAATAATAAAATAATAATAATAATATAATAATAATACAGAATAAATATATATATATACTCTAATGAATAAATAATAATATCTAAAAAAAATGAAATAAATAATGAAGGATGAAAATAATAATAAAAGAATAATGATATAAAATAATAATAGCAAATAGCAGGTGATAATTATAATAATATGGTAATAATAATCGAAAAAATATTGGTATTCCTGCTAATAGAACCTCCACCCACTATGCCACGATTCTTTGATAAGTCTTAGGATGTTAGGGCAAATTTTTAACCACTTATAGACCAGTGGACATCCTCACAAACTGGCACAACGTGAATGGTCGCACAATTGTTCCTAAACGTTTACTAATCTTATTCAGGGTTCACACTTTAATTTTGAATTTGATTTCCCTGACTTTCCCTGACTTTTCCCTGACGCATAATCGCAAAAATTTTCCCTGACGCAGCGTGGTTCGTTATTTTCTGGCTATAAATACTATTAATCATTATTGGCACGCTATTTTACTCAGTTTCAATACAATTAAATTATTTGAAATTTTGCTTTAGAAAACCTGTTAAACCGGTCTCTGGAAATTTGAAAGAAAAAAAAATTTTTTTAGTAATCAGCCTATACCTTATTCGATCTATACCTTCCCATAGCCGTCCAACGCACTCCTTTTTTATTTTTTTCCAAAAGTAAACGGTTTTATTTTTACAAAAAGAAAATAAATTAAAAGCTTACATTAATAGCCTAGGTGAATAACGTCCACTGTGATCACAAGTGTTCTAAGCATGAGGAGATTAGGTTAACTTTAATTTGTGTGAATCAAACTGAATTTTGAATTTTATAGCGCTTCTCTGTCAAAGCTTTCAGTTTTCCAACATAACCTTTCCCTGCTAGCTTACAGTTATAGATCTGTTGGATATATTTTTCTTATTTTCAAACCTTTTTATTCTCTTCTTCTTTTTTTTTGGTTCTGTTTTGACTCTTTTTGAGATGCCTTCATAATCTCCTATGGGCACTCTTACATTTGTCACCAATTTATTTGAGTGATAGGATCTTATAATGAAAAACTTTCAATGAGATCTTATAGCATTGTGCACTATTTTTTGAGAAATAAGACTTTGTTCTTTTCAGATTCTCCACTAAAATTGCTTATTTATAGAAAACCCCTCCTTCCACTGTCACATTTCCATGCGCGAAAATATCAGTCCTAATTTAATAATTTGCCCAAGATCTCACATAACATTGAAATACATAGACAGGTACTATAGATAGAAAATACTAAATTAAGCTCTAAAAAAGAGAGTCACCATCCAAAAAAGGTATTCTTGAATTTTAATTCAAGGGTAGAAAATGAGCATTCACTGCAATATATGGCTAGCAGTGGTATGTGCGGTTTTGGCTTTCGGCTAAGAAACAAGTACGGGAGCCAAATCTCCATGTTAATCACATATTTACATTTCATCGGCCCCATTTTTAAAATTTGAAGCTATGCGGGCACTAGTCTGGAAACATTAAATTTAAATGTTTTCCCCCTATAATCTGCAAACACGAGTTTAAAGCATTTTATCATCCACACCTTTAATACCATAGTAATTTTTCAGATCTTTGTAACATCATCTTTAATGCAAAAAAGATGAAACTTGATTGATTAACTGGTTTTGGTTGGTTATTAAAAGAACACACACAGGGTCATTAACAATCGGTTGAGTATGATTAGAAGTTGAAGGAATGGCATAATTTTCAGGGCACACACTTTCACTAATATTTGTATTATTAGAACACCGTAACGAAAAAAGTTTTTTCCAATGATGTGTGGTCAGATGAGTTTGATTAAATTCAAAATGAAGTTTGCCATTCTGAATGGTGAACTTCGGCTTGGCGCCCCCATGTAGATAGATCAAAAGTTCTTTTTACATACCTTACAGTATGCCTTGGAACTAAATCAGGTCCTTTACCCAACCACCCTATAAACTTTGGGTTCAGTTTGACGTCCAACCACATGGTCGTTAAAGTTAGTTTTTTTGTTGAATAATTTTATTAAATAATAATAATACCTTCAATGCAACAAAAATCCAAAATCACTTCTTCAAAACCTCAAAAAAAAAAAAACCCACCTTAAAAAGAATATATAAATCCCTAAAAAGAAAGATATAAATAGATTTAGTCATAAGTCATACAGTTCTAAAACACATCCATACAACCATCACCTTTCAATCAAAAAGGAAAATGAATTTGGAAGAACCTCTACGAACGAAAAGGAAGAATAAGTAGGTAATAGTGAACCTAAAAAATAGAAAAGAAACAAGATAGAGTTATTTAATGGAAATGTCATTCCTCGCCCAAACCTTTTCAATTCAACTTATCAAAACACTATCTCTTATTCCAGCAATTATACACGTAATGGAAAAAAATAATATAAAAAATATGCAATTTTGTCCATGGATCATTCTTATATTGTTTTGAAATTTTAAAAATTTCCCTGACCTTTTTTGGAATTTTCAGGGAATTTCCCGCTGACTTTTAGCATATCTTAAAACGTTTCCCTGACTTTCCCTGACCAATTTTTTTTTCTTCCTGACTTTCCCTGACCTTCCCTGACTTTTCCCAGAAAGTGTGAACCCTGTTTTAAGAACCCAATGGAAAAAGGGGTTTTGACCCAATTCATACCTTCAAAGGGGCCATGATGCAAATTACTTTCGAGGACTAAGGATGGAGGGACGATGCAGCTTCAGAAGCACTGCGAGTCCTGGGTTTGGGGAAAATCCTCTGAGGATTGGACCTGATTTACCGTCTAACAACCCCGGTTTTTGTTTCTCGTTTCTTACTGGAGTCCTGATGTCTGTTCGATGTCACTCCTGGGCCTGCCACTGCAACTAGAATGTGCAGCTGCAAACTGGACTAAACAACTTGGGGGACCTGAAGGATACATTAGAATAATAAATAACATAACATCCCCCCTCCCTCTTTTGAGGGTTTACATCCATTATGTTTAAGTTAATAGTCTTTAATTTTATTTCCAATATATATATATATATATATATATATATATAATATATATATATACTATATATATATTATATATATATAAATATATATATATATATATATATATAATAAACTAACCTTTTAACGTGGCTCTGTCACAGAAATGCACCCGACAACACATTAGAAACCACAGGAAAAATCGAACTTTAAGGCCGGCTATCCAAAACCAGCGCCACCCAACGTGTTCCGCAGTCGAGTTTTAAATTCTTGCCCCAGGTAGATAAAACTTCCAACTGCTACGCGGAAGGATTTGAACGCAGCGTTCCCTCTCGTATGAGAGGCGGGCGACTCACCTCCTGCGCCACGAGGCGTTCTAGAATATACCGATATATATATATTGGTGATGGACATGACATCCACATTTGCAACATCTGCACCTAAATTGACATCCGCATCCTCATTAACGGCAAATCCGCCATCCTCTTTTGAAAAATGAGGATGTTGAAGGATGTTTTCTAACATTTGGATTAGAAAGCATTTAATAAATATTATTTGTCCACTTATCATGAGGAGTTTAATGGGAAATAAATTGTAATTTTGAATTGCGATTTCTGCATATAAATATAATCTATGAATATATATATATACTATTATATATAGTATAATATATATATATATATATATATATATATATATATATATATTATATTATAGTAATAAGTATTTAAATATATATAGTATATATAATATATATATATAATAATATATATTATATATATATATAATAAATAATATACTATATAATCTAAGAAGCGTGTACGTGGAAGCAAGAAATGAAGCGAAGAGAGTGAAGAGGAGGGCAAAGGAGGAGGTGGCTGAAAAGCTAGCAAAGGAACTGATGGATGATATAAAGGAAGGCAAGAAGAAGATTTTTAGATTGTCAAGAACGTATAGAGGAGCGAAAAGAGATAGCAGTATATCAAAAGAACAAAAAACTGGAGAAACATTGGTAAGCCTTTGGAGATATTAAAAAAAAACAAAAGGTGGATAGAGTACTTTTGATGAGTTGTTGAATGTGGAAGTGGAGTCGGAAGAAGGAAGGGGAGAGAAAAGGAGGAGGGAGAGAAACGACGTGGAGGAGAAGAGGAGGAGGTAATAACGGAGGAGGAATTTTAGAGAAGGCGTTAAGGAAAATGAAGAGCGGAAAAAACCCTGGTGAGGATGGGATAAATATTGAGTTGCTGAAGGAGGGAGGTGAGGGGCTGAAAGCCTTGATGCTGTAGATTTCTGAACAGGTGTTGGCTGGAGAGTTAGAGTGCCGGAAGGTTGGGGAAGGTCATAATAGTTTTCCCATTTATAAAGGTAAGGGGGACGCAGGGAAATTGTAAAAAAATATAGAGGAATCTCACTAATGGATCAACATGGTGAATTATTATGAAAGATATTAGAATGGAAAATTAGATCCAAAAATAGAGCCAAGATGGGTGAAAGAGCAGTAATGGGTACAGAGGTGGTAGAAGTACTAGAGATTTAATGTTTGCATTAATAATGGTACAGGAAAAGACATGGGATACAGATAAGAAAGGCCATATATCGCCTTCATAAACTTGAAGAAAGCATTTGATTCTTTTACCAAGAGAGAAGCTGTGGAGAGTTTCGGAGAGGGATTATGAAGTTGGAGGCAGACTAATAAAGGCAGTAAGAAGTACATAAGTGAATAGCATAAGTAAGGTAAGAACAGGATATAAAAACGAGGAAAGGTTTGAGGTAAAAGAACTGAGTAAGGTAGGGTAAGTGTGTCTGTGCCGATTACTGTTTATAGCGCATTTGGACACAGTCATAAGATGTGTAAAAGAGAGATTAGAAGAGATTGACGGAGACCATCATGGTATATGCAGATGATTTGGCGTGTTGGAGTGGAAATGGTGAGAGGTTGAAGGAAATGGTGGCTGTAGTTTCGCCAGAAAAGTTGAAGAGTAAACCGTAAATTGAATTTGAATGAGGAGAAAACAAAATAATGCTAGTAAGCAGGAAGGAGGAGGAAGAGTTGATAGGGAAGGTAGACGGTAGAGAGATTATAAATGTGGAATAGATATAAATTTCTAGGAAGCACTTGGAAGAGAATCGGTGTGCTGCAATGGAATTAAAACGAGTAGGATTGAGCAAAGTATGCAGGACCGGGTAAAAAGCAAGTTTATCCTCCATCTCCCTTGAAAGATAAATATTCTGAACAGAGGTGAAGAGAAGCAATATAGCGAGGGGTGTTCGACGCCCGATACTGTTTGTAATGGGCGGAGACTATGGAGCATGACAGGGAGAGAGGAGATTAGAATTCAGACAGCGGAGATGAATGTGATGAGGACAGTGATTGGAAAGACGAGAAGAGACAAAGTGAGAAACGAGACAGTGAGAAAGAGCGTGGGTGTGAAACCCATGAATGAATAAAGTGGACGCAACCAGAATGAGATGGTGGGGGACACCCTGGAGAGGATGGAGGGCGAACAGAGAGTTGCCAGCAGGGTGGAGGTGGAGACAGGAAGGGAGTGTGAGACGAGGGGAAGAACGCGGAAGGTGGAGAAGACACAGTAGAGGATTCCATGTGAGGAGACCACCAGAATGCCTGCAGATGGATGAGGGCTGATGGTGGATTGGATTCGTGATTGGATAGAACAAGATGGAAGCGGAGGTTGGCCCCACCCTGACAGACTCGTAAGCCTGACTGGGAGAAAGGATGTGATATATAATATATATATATTATACTATATATAAGTATATTAAATATATATATATATTATAATACTACTATATATTATATATATATATATATACTATATATACTATATATATTATATATATATAATCATGTCATGTCATGTCCATCACTAATATAATATATATATTATATATATATATAAATATTATATATATATATATATATATATATATATATATATATATATATATATATATATATAATATATATATTATATATATATATATATTATATATATATATTATATATATATATATATTATATATATATATATATATATATATATAAATTTTTAATTCAAACTTGAAAGAGTAAACATCCGCATCCTGCAAATCCAGCATCCTCATCAACTTTAAGATCCACATCCGCATCCGCATCAGCGTTACGATTCCGCATCCACATCCGCATCCGCAAACAGTCAAATTTTGACATCCGGTCCATCACAATAATATATAGTATATATATATTTATATATATAATATATAAGATATAAGACATATATATATATATATATATATATATATATATATATATATATATATATATATATATATAACTACTCTTTTAACTGGGCTTTACTCCCCTAAAAAGAGGGTAACACGGGGGCCCACAGGAAATCGGAACTTTAAGGCTTGGCTATCCAACCAGTGCCACCAACATGTTCGCAGTCAAGTTTTAATTATATATATATATATATATATATATATATATATATATATATATATATATATATATATATATATATACCGGTATATATATATATAAAATTTCATTGCTTTTCAGGCTATTATTTTCTAATAATTCTCTTATAATAATATAATTCCTTAATAATAATATGCAGTAACCTAAAATAATTTAATTCTCTGGTAAAAAACAATTTTTTAGTTAAATTTTTTTATTTTCACAATGAGTACCAGCCAATGTACTAAATTTTATAAATCATCATTATTGAAATACTTCAAAAAAAGTGAAACTGACAAAAACGTTTTGCTTTGCCAAGTTACAAATGATGAAGTCATCTGTGGAACAAAATTAAGTGATAAGACATCTAATTCAAAATGCGATTTGGAAAGACATCATCCTGAAATCTTTAAAACAGTAGAAGAAAACCAAATTAAGGTTACACCAGTTACCCAAACAACATTTATACAACCTTCTATTTCAAAATTTGTAACAAGTCAAAAGGCAACGGTATCTATGACAGCGGAAAAATATAAAACTCATATCATCCAAATGGTTGTAAATGATGGAGTACCCTTAACTTTCTTTTCATCTCGAGGTTTTACTAGATTAAATGGATAATTAGCCAATAAGTTAGACATTTCTATGGAAAGGTATGATATCAGAAAACTGGTGATAAGTGAAGCTGAAAAAGGTGCTGAAACAAAAGCTGCGTTTCCAGAAACCCGAGTGCAGCCCGTGTGCAAAATCGACTCAGAAGCGCTTCGAATTGAAAAAAATTACATTAACCAATTAGAGCAGGAAATTTGAGTACCTGGAAACGGCCGAGCGCGCCCGTCGGATCAGCTGACAATTGTAAACAATACTCTTATACTTATATGTATCTATCATATGAAATGATACGATATATTAGTATCCTTAATATAAAAGTTAACTAAAATATTTAAAAAAATTTGGCAAGCCATTTCCGACACATGTTTTGTAAAAAGATTTGTTTGTAAACAAAGTATTATTCCGCGCAGTGCCCGTTTATTAATTCCCGAAATCGAGGATTTAACAACGGGCGCCTGACTGAGACGTAGAAGTGCGCAAACGGGCTTTGGAAACGATGCATGTGCGCCTGTGTGCCCGCCCGGCTGCAGTCGGGCTTCTGAAAACGCAGCTAAATGCTCCATGGAAATTTTTTTTTTTTTCTAAAAGTAGGAATGCTTGTACTAGAACAGAGAATAAATTATTTTTTGTCAACTAAATGTCCACTCTCCATTCAAATAATGAACATAACAGCGAAAAGCTTTAGCCGTTCGAACGACACCGCAATCCAACAATACCATCACAATATTAATAAAAGATCTAGTTTGAGAGTTCTTAAAGAGGTTTGAGCTTACCAAAGAGCACATTTAGTTTTAGCAATTGTAACTGATAATGCATCGAACATGATAAGTGCAATAGATAAACTCAATGTAGACTCCTTTGAAACAGATAATGCGAGCTTAGATAATGAATCCGAAATTTGTATCATCGACGAAGAAAATTATGAAGGTAGTTTAGAAACAGAAGTGAATCAAGATGTGGATTCTGCTTTCACTGCTGTAAAGATAGAACACATGCGATGCGCTGTACACACGTTACAGCTGGCTATCAGAGATGGTTTAAAAGGACAACACGCTCATATTCTTATAGCTAATGTGCGTCAAATAGTTGTGGCTGCAAGGACACCAAAAGTTGAAGCTATATTAAGACGTAAAGGAGGAAAAGTTGCTATCCTAGACCAAGTTACTAGGTGGGGCAGTACTTAACTAATGATTAAGCGCCTTCTAGAACTAAAGAGTACATTAATTGATATGGCTCATCCAGACATAACAATGAATGATTTTCAGTAGTGTGAATTAGAAAGGCTAGAAGCAATCCTTCGTCATCCATTCTTAGTCACAAAAAGATTGCAAGCTGCCGAGTTAACTCCAGGCTCATTTTATAAAGAGTGGCAGAAACTTATTCTGACGTTTTCTCAAATCGGTGGAAATATTGCAGATGCAATTAAAGAGTCAATGGAAAAAAGAGAAAAAGTTCTCCTTAATAATAGCATACAACTAGCAGCAATCTATGTTGATCCTATGTACCGGATTACGCTGAATGATGCACAGCTCAGTAGAGGAAAGATAGCATTCAGTAATATAGCAATTCGAATGCAGCAATTTAATTATAATTCTTCAAAACAACCCGTAACTCAAAAAGTGGAACTGAAAAATGCCAAGATGTTAATGAAGTAAATATAAACGAGCCTTCAACTTCATCATCCACTTTAAATTTTGAGGATGAAACAGATTATGAACAGTTCCTTGATCAGCAAGCCAAACGCCGTCAGACTTAAGGAAAAATAGAAAAAGGATCTCCTATTGCTAAGTTTAAACTTGATATATATAATTTTATGTGTGCTCCTGATAAATGTGAAAAAAATAGGTCCAAAATCATCAAAGCTGAATATCTTACAGGCAGTTCCACAGTACCCAAAATTAAATTCAGAATGTTGGCCTTATATAGTACTCAATGCCAAACAACACAAGTTAGTGTGAATGCCTATATTTCGCCCTTTGAAATAATATCGGTCAAAGACTTACGAGCCTCAATGAAAGAGGATCTGATTGAAGCCATACTGTTTCTTAGAACAAATTCGTTTTGATTAAAATGTAAAAGTATTGTTTATATTTTATATAAAGAGTATTTCATTTAATAAAATTGATTGTAAAAAAAAAAAAGTGACTTTGCCTTGTCAGAGCAAAGTTGTGCCCAGCTCAAACCTAATATAAAATAATGAGGTTTTGAGTCCCATTGCCGCGGAACTGCATCAGGGCTGATGTTCCTGGGTGGCAGTAACACCCAAATACAATTGTATAAGAGTTAGGACTTTGGAATATCCTTAAGACAAAGGCAGTGTCTGAGCTGGAGCTGGAGCCGGAGCCACTCAAATCGATGGCTCTTGGAGCCGGAGCCATATCTAACAAGGGCTCTGGAGCCGGGGCCAGTGCCGGGCCAAATTTACCTCGGCTCCCCAGCCCTGATAAAAATAAAATTAAAAACCGTTATAAAATATCTAAAATTTAATAAAATTGCTTTTGACTGCATTTCTTCTTATATAAAATTACAGAAATGTATAAGGAATTTATAACATTTTCTATATTGGAGGTGGTTGAGGGAAGGGGATGGTAGGGTGAAGAGGAAGGTAGGGTGAAGGGGATGGTAGGGTGTATAGAGTTGGGTTCACCCTGATACAAAAAAAAAAAGTGATAATAGGAGAGTAAATCATTTCATATATTCTTGGCTCTTCAAATTTTTTTTTTTTTTTTAAACCACTGCTTATGGGCAAATCCTAATAATGGAGAGGATGTAAACCAATAAAAGTGACAAACTCCACCATACGCAAATTTCACTGATGAGGATAAGATGAGGAAGACTAAATTTGGCAGGAAACAAAATGGAAGAATATTCTACAGAACAGAGATTATTTGAAAGAAGGATGCACCACAGGCACCACAGCGAGTAAGCCAAAAGTTGACGCTAAGAATGAACCTTGAGGTACACCACTATTGATAGGGAAGGAAGAAGTAAATAAATCAGCACAGCTTATTTATTTATATATATATATATATTAATATATATATATATATATATATATATATAATATATATATATATATATATATATATATAATATATATAATATATATATATACAGTGGTGTATCCAGGGGGGCCAGGGGGGCCAGGGGGCCATGACCCCCCCAAAAATTTTCTGACACTAAAAAATTTTAAGTATCATATCTGTTTATAATATAAAGTGCAAAGGTTAAATTAATTTTATATGATTCGCGTCGTTTTCAGGAACAAATCTCGTAAGTCTTTAGTTAAAACTTAAACTTAAAGCCATCAGAGAAATGCAACATCGAAATTTTCAGCAGATTTTGGAAAAATGTGTAAGCGTATGCCAGAGCTGGGTATTGATACTTGGCTTTTACCAAGATTACCAAGTTCCAAAAAATACAGACCGCACAATTCCTAAATTCTTGACCCACAAACTTATTGATTGTACATCCATTTTTTATACCATTTTTAGATTATTTAATATCAGCAACATTAGGAGAGAGGTTTTTTAAATCATAAAGAAAATTATCTCTTCCTTGCAATTTGTCATACCGAACAGGTGTAATGTGCCATCCGAGAAAGATAAAAGATTCGTGGTAACCTTTTACAAGGAAAGATCTCGAAAGCCTTCCAATAGAAGATTCAGTAAAGCAGAATGGGGATTTATGGAAGTTGAAATGGCATCACAGCAAACAGATCGTCCAAAACAGCAATAGACACGGACTAGTTTCTTGTTGGCAGTCACAATTTCCAAATATTTACACTTGTTGCAATACTGGCCAATTTTACCCGGGTCTACTGCTTCAGTAGAAAGAAAGTTTTTCAACATTAAGACATCTAAAACTACTTGAGAATACTATTGGAGATGAAAGGAACTTACTGGCTTGCCCGCCTCTACTTACCATGGAACACTATTGTTAATAAGGACTTAACACGTTATCTCGGATTTGCTCAACTCTCATTGCCGCGATTTAAAGTTTAACAATTTACGAAAAGATGATTGAGTTTAAATTTATATAAATTACTCCGAGTGTTTCTAAGCTATTCCGAAGTAGGCTAGGCTGTCTGTATGTTTATATAATATAATATATAATAATAATAATATATATATATTATATATATATATAATATATATATATATATCATTATTATATATATATATATATATATATAATATATATAAGAAAGATTTTTGTCTGGCCCCCCCCCGAAAAAAAATTTCTGGATACGCCACTTTATATATATATTTATATATTATATTATATATATATATATATATAATATATATATATATATATATTATATATATATTATATATATTTATATATATATATTTATATATATTTTTGTGTTTGTGTATGTTGAGTTAGAAGAGTGTGATATAATAAGATAATTACTACAGTGGAATTACTTTCAATAAGATTAGATCAAACACAAATAAATGCAGTCACCAAGACTTACCTCTTCTTATAACCAGTTCCCAACTAACAATCTTGGTCTTCCGATCTACAGTCTGTAAAGCTTGAAAGCAGGAGAGGAAAGCAGGATGCGGTGCGATCAGATTAAGTCAGACAACATGAACAAGGGAAGTAAGCGCTCACAATCCGTGCAATATGTAAAAGGATAAAAGCAGGATTAGCAGGTAAATAATAGAAAGTTTAGTAAGCAAATTATAAATAATGCAATAAAAGTGGTTGATTACCTTTTATGTATTTAATTTTAAGATATAATATGCAAAGTTCAATCTCATTAAACCATTTATATATCTTTTTCAGGACACCTCTTTGTAAATAGTGTTGTGAAATATTAATTTAAAGTGTATAAATAAGTGTAAGGGTGGATTTTTAAGCAAGTGGTGCAAGTGAAGTCAAGCTAGGATGTGCAAAAAAAACTCATGCTTAAGTAGGTATAAAGGTAAGTGATTTCTAAGGTTTTAATGTTAGATAAAGTAGAGTAAGTAGTTTAATTAAGTAGAGTAGTAAGTAAAGTAATAAAAAGTCAATCAGTCTAGTTTTATTTACATCAAATTTTATTAATAGTATTCATAAATTTAACAAGTCTATAATATAAATAATTAATCAATATTCTCTTTTCTTTTAGATTGAATAGTTTAAACTACTACCTATAAGAAGCCTAAACTAACCTAATCATTGAAATACCCTATATAATTATATATATATTATCCAGCCTCCCTACTATTGGGGATTAATTAAGCAGGAAGTTTTAAATGTAAGTTATTTAAATATAAATATAAAGTATAATATATTATCTATCCATTCCAGGAATTGGGATTACACAAATATAAGCACTGCCGGCATATGCATAATAAAAGAATGACCTTAAACCTAATATTCACTATTCCATATAATTTTAATCATTGTTTTTATTTTATCTGAGTTTTTAATTAAAGTCTTTATTACACTTGGTAAATAATTTTTAACAATGTTTGTATCCCTTTTTCTACTCTGTTTTTCAGGATCACTACTGTTGTATACTTTCAAAGAAAGCAACGTGTCAATGTTTGCACAAATTAATAGTAACTTAGTAGCAATTAAACCCTTATCAATGGGTAAGTAATTTTTCACTTTGAGGTAGACAATATAGTATTGCAGTTATTCTCATAAGTATTATTATTACACACTCAAGGCACTATAGAACATCACTATCCTTTGCAAAAGGATAAACAGTTTGTTTTGTTATTACAGTTTCCTTCCAGTATGTCACAAAGTAAAAAGGCAGGAAAAGCAGTCATGTAAGTATGAGGCAAAAATGCAGGTGAGTACGACTAGCTTTAAGCGTAATAAATGTTTGAAAAATGAAACCAGGGTCTTGCGCCCCCAAACATGAATGTGAAGAGTAAGGGTATTGAGCCCCTAGGCATGAATGATGTTTACCAGGGGTTTGTGGTCCCCCAACATGAACGTGAAAAGGGTTTTCTTAGGACCCTAAGCTTGAATGATGTGATCAGGGGTTTTAGTCCCCCAAGCATGAACCTATAAAAAAAATGATATAAACTAATGTAAAAGCCTTGTTTTAAGTTGAATTAATGTAAATGTAAATGTATATCATTTATATCTATAACTAGAAATAGTCTAAAAACTGTAGTGTCATTACCTCAAGACTCTGGCTTGTAACAAATGTAAATGAGTGCTCTCAACAGCGAATGGTCTTGAGGTTCATAAACAGAGGTGAAAGTTAACCCTAAAATAAAGAAATATACTTACAAATAAATGAACTTTCAAAAGATAATAGGTTATAAATTTTCATGTGATCATAAGAACATGTCTCATTCTTACAACAAACTATTCTTACCAAATATTGCCTTATTTATAAGAAACAGGAGAATGCAAGGATTTCAGATTATCCTAGAACTTCACAAGTAAAGTTGCTGCAAAGAAAGAAACAAAATACTTGAATATAGCCGCACAATGTAATTCTCTACATTTTCCTCCCCACCCGTCAGAACCTGACGGAGGAGAGTGGGCTTGGTCGGAAAAAGGAAAAACTTGTGTAATTGTGTGGTCTATTTCATCATTTCTAAAGTAGCTCATAAATATTATCCTTAAACGACGAAAATTTTATCTAATCATCCAGCCTTTGATATTGTATTTATATCCGAAGACCTTACAAGTCTCAAGTATGTCCTCTCTTCCTGGTAGTTAGACCTGTAAGGGATGTAGTTTAATTCTTAGGGTGGTTAAGTAATAGTGTGGTATTTATGATGATAAATCTTAAATAGAGTTGTTTAGTTTCCATTTTTATTTCAGTGGCGAAGTTCATTCGTATGAAATGACACAAAAGTAAATATCTTTATTTAATAAACTTTTACAATACAAAAATTTACACAATTAAAGACGGCTGTTACAATATATATATATATATGTTCAATCTTACCACAATACATATAAATGTAAAACCATTACAATATATATATACCCATCACAATATATATATATTTAATTTCTTTTTCAGAGTAGTCGGTCCTTTTTCGGTTTCAGATCCTCTGAACATCTTCTTGGGATCTTCAGAGTTCCTCTGAATCATCTTCTTGGGAGTCCAGCATCACAATCCCTCCAGTACTTTCAGGCACATAAAGAGACGGCGATGAAGCCTCCGCAGAATCTTTCTGTAGGAAAATAATTAATTTTGCAATTATGTTATATATTTCAATTATATCAAAATAATATCAATACAAGAATAAACCTAAAATACTTACGATTACTTACGGAGTTTAAGATGTATCCTCATTCCTTATCTGGAGGTTCTTGTCCATCCGTAGTTCCTTCTTCTAGGTGTTCTTCTCGGGTAGTACTCCTTTTCTTCCTTTCTAGGATATGGGGTTGTACCCAGGGTTGTAATAAGTGTTGTTCAGCAGTTGTTTTATGACGTGTACGAGAGGCTATGGACTCTGTGCATGCAGTTTCCTGCTCACCTGGTCTCTCCTCCTCATACACTTTTGTAATTATTGCCGGTGCCCAACGCACCGTTTTCCTTTTACTAAAAGTTGTTTGAGTTGAGGGTGGTGTTCTTGTAGGAGATTTGTCCAAGTCCAAGAATTCCTTTATTACAGATGCTGAATGTCCCGCCAATGGGAATTCCGATTGAGTAGGTGTATCTGATGATAATGTTGAAAGTTCCAATTTTGGTATATCCAAGGATACATTAGGAGTGGATGCTCTTTCTAACGACTCCAAAGGAGCAATACTGTCCCAAGGATTCTGTTCTTGGGGAGAGCGTGATAGCAATTCATCCAGGGATAATCTCCTGGCTTGCCTTTGAGGTACCTGTAACATTTCTTGATCTTGAGTTATAGTTATTGGAGTATAGGAAATATATGAAGGTGTCTCAACCAGTTCAGAAAATGAAATATCTAAAACAGGCGAGTTTTCTATTAAAAGGGGTATAACTGAGATCTGTTCAGGTGTTATAAATAAGTTTCTTAAATGAAATGATGAAACATCACTCAATTGTTCACTTTCTATTAAAGTATCCTCACTGTACGGAACATTTGAATTTACTATACTTTGGTCCAATTGTGGATTTAATGAATTAGCCATAAGAATACTTTGATTTATATGAAATATTATATTAGAAAAGTCAGGATCGGGAGTGTCAGGAAATCCTAAAAACTCCTCATCGTCAGAATCAGATTCAAAATCTATTTCAAAGTCTGTTTGTTCTTCAAGAGTTGTTTCAGTTGATTCGCCGTTAATCTCCTCTACTGGTTCTTCAGTAGGAAGTAAAGGTCGAGTAAGAAGTTCAATGAAGATTGGAGTTCTTTCTAGATAATTTGGAGGTGAGTTCCACCGTTTTAGTTGTCGGTGATGTACTCTGTATTGTCGTTTTGTATCCGGTGCCTCGACTACATAGGTTACATCATTTACATTTATTTTTATGATGGTCAATGGTCCCTGGTACCTTTCCTTAAATTTATTTAAAGTGAGGTCGCCAGGTAACTGAATCTTTATAGCCACCAATTGACCCAGAGGGTATGGTTGGTACTTAGAGTGTCCCTCATCCCAATACTGAGTAAACCTTGTCCAAGGTAGTTTGGGATGAACCCCATGGGCTTCTTGAAAAAGTATCTCCGCAGGGGTTTTACCTGTTTCTGAATGTTTTAAATGGTTATATTTTAGAATAACTTGTGGGAGAATAGTATCCCAATGACTAGGATCTTTTAGAGACACTCGCAAATACTGTATTAGAGTGCGGTTCACCCTTTCCACAATACCATTAGATGAAGGGTTGTACGGAGTCGTATAAACATGATAAATGTTTAGTGACCGAAGAAAATCTTCAAAAATCGGTCCTCTAAATTCCCTAGCATTATCAGACATAAGTCTTGATGGAATCATTGGAAGATATGGGATGATGCTTTCCAAAGCGGCAGTTACTATTGCAGTATGTTTAGTTTTGATTGGCACAGCAGCCACCCATTTACTGTAATGGTCAATGAAGACCAATACATAGTTATTTCCTCTTGTGGATTTAGGTAACTGCAAAAGATCAACTGCGGTTAATTCGAAAGGGTGATGAGTGTTGATCTTTATCTGATCTTGATCCTGGGTGGTGCCCAAAATATATTAGAAATTTTTGCAAGTTGGCATGTATCATGATTTTGTAACATCTTGGCAAATAATTCGTAGTTTAGGATGCCATATAATGTTTTCTAGGAGAGCATATAGTTTGCGCTGCCCTATATGCACAAATTCGAAGTGATTGATCACTGCCACTTGCACTGCAAAGCGGAATGAAACTAAATAATGATAATGGTTATTTCGGTTACAGTGAATAATATGGTCATCCTGTACAAATAAGAAATTACGAGAACGACTAAACAATTTTAGAGGGCCTTTCAGAGGTTGGCCGTTCTTTAGGGCTTTCATGAGTCTTTTTAACAGAGGGTCCATTTGTTGACATTCGGTGATATGTGCCATGATTACTTCTACAGAATCCTGTGAATTTATCACTAGAGAAAAATTATTCAATGTGATAGTGGTTTTATTACATTCAACCAAATACTCATCCTCCCCACCAGATTTTACCAGTTCATTAATTAGCCAAAGATTGGCTTCCAAGGAATCGTTCTCCATCTCAATTTCTGGTTCTAAAATATGGTGTGTAATCGGAAGATTTTCAGGACTTCTTGATTGTAACTGTGGATAGGCAATTATAGAAGTTGCAACTGAAGCTGGCACTCCTTCCAAACTCATTGGTGTGAGAACATTAAAGTGTATTCCTCCTCTACAAAACAAATAACAAACCTTTCCATTATTTTCAGCGGATGACAGCCCAAATTGAAGAGGGTGCTCTTTGGCACTATACACTAATACGGTTACTTTGAAAAGAGTTGCAAATGCTTGAATACTATGTGTGAAGGGCAATTGACCAGGATATTTGGATAGTTTTAGTTGTTGAAGTGTTTGTTTTTCACTTTTTCCTGTTGGCAAATGATACTTTTGTCGGTGGTCAATCAATTCTTGCACTATTTTGTCTCGTAGCGCTATATGATGGCCTACGTGACTATATAGATATTGTGAAAAACATTGAAAAAGGGAATCCCCTCCTCCAGGTATTGGAAATTCCACAAATCCATCTGGGATTTCTGGTATGTAATTTTTGTCGATCGTTTCCGATTTTATTTCGTGATGTCTTCGAGACAGTATATCGGCTACAATATTCTGTTTGCCTGGTAAGTAATGAAGTTCATAATCGAGATCGTTGAGTTCCTCCAGAGTTCGGGCGACTCTGTGGTTGACCAAAGGCATGTTTTGTAGAAATAAGATAGGCTTATGATCTGTATAGATAATGACTTTAATTTTGTATAGGAACGGTTTTAGTGACCTGACGGCCCAACGTATGGCAGCAACCTCTCTTTCAGTAGTGCTGTACCCCCTTTGAGCCTTAGAAAATACTGTTGAAATAAATGCAATGGGTTTTTCCTCTTCATTCTGGACCTGACTGAGACAGGCTCCTGCACCTATCCCTGATGCATCGGTGTAAAGTAAGAGTGGTTTAGCCTTGTCTGAGCGATCTGGGTAGGTTAGTAAGGGTGGTTTAGTTAAAAGTTCTTTAAGTTTGTTGAAGGCCTGTTGGCATTGGTCAGTCCATGGGATATTACTTTTACATTTCAATAGGTCAAACAGGGGTTTTGCAATCACTGAACAGTTCGGAATGTGCCTACGGTAGAAGTTAACCAGTCCCATAAACTGTCGAACTTGTCGGACTGTTGTTGGTTCTTTAAATCCTCTAATTCCCTGGAGATTCTTTTCTAAAGGAATCATTCCTTCGCTTGAAATCACGTGTCCCAGGAAGTTGACTTTTCTTCGTAGTAAGTAAGTTTTTGAGGGTTTTAGTTTGAAGCCATTGACATGGAACGCTATAAGAACCTCTTCTAGTGTTGATAAATGTTCTTCAAAGGTGTCAGTAATGATGAGCACATCGTCCAGATAGACCATGACTTTTCTCCATGAGATGTGACTTAATATCAAGTGCATGGCTCTCTGGAACGTGGCTGGTCCGTTTTTAACGCCAAACGGCATTCTGAGGAATTCCCAATGGGATAACGGAGTGGAGAATGCAGTTTTCTCAATACTGTCTTCCGCCATTTCAACCTGATAGTATCCTTTTATAAGGTCTATAGTTGAGAAGTATTTCTTACCTTGGAGGCTAAATAAGGTGTCTATCAGATTAGGAATGGGAAAGGAGTCTCCTTTTGTGACTGAATTTAGTTTACGGTAGTCTATGCATAAACGCATAGTTCCATCGGGTTTTCTGATGGGTACTACCGGGGCTGAGTATGGAGAAAATGATTGTCTGATGATACCTTCGGCTTCAAGTTTTCTGCAAACTTCCTCCACCTCATATAAGATAGGACCTTGAAGTCTTCTGACGGGTTCACATATAGGATTGTCTATAAAAGTTTCGATTGAGTGTTTGAGGATAGAAGTGCACCCTACATCTGCATCTCCGAGACTTAAGGCAGTTGGATATTTGAGTAAGAGTTGTATTAATTGATCCTTTTGTTCTTCAGTTAGGTCTGTTGAATCAAGCTCAAAAGCCTTTCTGAGATTGTCAGATGTCCATTCCTGGTACGTGTTTTGAGGTTTTTGTGTTATTTCGACCATGTTTACAGGAACTGGTTTAGTAGGATGGATAGGATGAATAGAAAGAACAGAAAATGACCCTATTGGGTAACCAGATTTTATTTTGATTGTGTGATTAGAAGAGTTATAGCAAGGCAGAAACACCGGAGTTTCAAGTGAGTACGGTATGACCGCGTGGTCCATCACAAAGTGATTCTTTTCGTTAGGAGTAAACAATAAAAGTGTAGACTCAGAAAGATTTCCAAATAACTCTTTCTGATTTATAGATACCGTAACTCCTCCATTTGGTGGAATGGTTACCTCTTTATTCAATTTAGCAGCATGTTCCTGTCCCTCTGTCGTTCTAATATCATTTGCTATAATCGTTAGGACATTATTATGTCTAGTTATTAATTCTTTGTTGGCCAAGTCTGGCAGAATATTTTCCATTCGTAAAAGATCATATCCAATGACAATTCCATAGGATACCACCTCATCTGGAACTATTACAAAGTCCCTAGATTGTGTTTTATAATTGTTAGAAAGTTGCAATGATAGCGTAACAGCCCCCAAAACTCCAAAAATGACATCACCGATGCCACGGATACTGACATATTCAGTAGGCTGCATAGGATATTTTGAAGGATCTAGTAATTTATAAGTTCTGTTTGTTATAATACTAACTGAAGCTCCGGTATCTACGAGAGCCTCTAGTAGTTGAGTTTGAGAGGAGTTATCTATTATGACTCCTATAACAAGAGTATCTGGCGAGGTTGTTGACAAATTTCTAAGTTGAATAGTGCGTCCGGTCCGCACGGGAATAGTTGTAGTTGTAGTTGTAGAAGGTTCCTGTTGGAATAAAGTAGATAATGAAGAAAGGTCAGGACTGACAGTATCCTTAAGAGGAGTTGAATCATGGTTGATTAAAGTGGTATTTTTCGCCACTTGCGAATCAATCTTAGTGATTGGGTTTTCTGATGAGGGTTTAAAAGGGTCTAATAGGTTATCCAAGTCCTGGGGAACGTTAACCTGTAACAATTCCGAGAGAACTTCAGAGTCGGAATCTTCCGTTTCGTCATATATCGAGGGCTTAGGTGGAGGCAACGGCGACCCTACAGTTGACTTCACACGCACTTTTTGTCTTTGGGGCTTAGGAGTCTCTTTGACAGATAAATTTTTCTCTGTGGGCGGGTCACTTCCCACAGAGTGAGCTAGTTTTTTGAACTTTTTGTTGATCTTTGAGGACAATTCATGCCCAAGTGACTTCCTTGACAATAAGGACATCGCGGAGTGGAGTCACATTTCATTTGTTTTTCTGTTCGTTGAGGACAATTTTGAACAATGTGCCCGTGTTCTTTACATCGAATACATTGATTTTTCTCTGCATAACATTCTTCGATGACATGTCCCCTTTTACCACAAAATTGGCAATAAGGCCTAGATGGACAATCTTTTACATGGTGTCCTTGCTGTTTACAGTATTTACAAGAAACGTTATTTCCGGCCCACCATGGTTGTTGTGTCGGAGTTTGCTGAGTTTGTTGTTGTTGTTGATTAGTCCATTGAGGTTGATTTTGTTGTTGTTGTTGATTATTCCATTGAGGTTGATTTTGTTGTTGTTGTTGATACTGCTGAGTATTACCTTGTGGACGATTAGGTTGTTGTTGTGACTGGCGTCCTGTCTTAGGAAAATTTTGACCCTTTCTAGAGGGATAAAATTTCGATTATTACGAGGAGAGTTTGGAGGGACACCAGATCTAGAGCCATTATTATTAAATGTGGGAGGATTTGGTGGTGTGGCTACCACGTTTGCGAAAGTTGGTATTTCATAAGATTGTTGTGGCATATTATAATGCTCAATTTGTGTAGAAGGAAAGTATTGCACTGGCTGTTGAGGATATGAGTAGGTCGGATATCCCTGAGGCACTATATTTGCTTGATGATTATAATATTCTTGGGTTTGTATCGGATAATTTTGTTGTAGGGTTGTATAGGGTTGTGCATTGGAGATATCAATCACCTCAGGTGAATAAGTATCAGGAGTAGTTTCTTGAGCTGGTATTTGTGGAATCGCTGATGATGACATATGTTCATTGTTCATATAGCTGGTATAGTGTTGTGTTATTATCTTTACTAATGCATCCCAGCTCAAAGGAGCTCCCGCCAAAGCGATTTCACATATTGTAATGGATGCCTGTACATTTTCTTGTACTTTTAATGGCGTACTATTGATTAATTTTTCGCGCACCATTTTCAGGTTTTTCACATCCGACCCCGGAAATCCCATTTCAGCCAAACCCTGTAACCGTAAAGCATACAAGGGTAAGGTTTCATGTGATAATATTTTAGCATTATTGAAGTTGTTTAGATGTGTTTTTACTTTCTTTCGCAAATACTCAGAAAACCATTCATTCAATTGTGCTCTAATAACAGTATATCCTGCATTGTTTTTCATTAGCACATCATATACCTTTTTCATTTGGCCTTCCAAATATGACCCCAGATGTGTCCTCCAACCATCTGCTGTTGATCTTGGGTATGTAATGCTGGCATATTCTTCAAAGCGTTGTAGAAACTGGGGAAAAGGTTGGTTCCCCGCTATCCAAAGAATATTTACCAATTGGAATCATTTTTGTCGATTGATGTGGAATGAATCTCTCCAGCAACAATACCACCTTGGAAAGTGCCATAATCATCTGTTGATTTTGTAGATAGATGGCTTTTAGCCAATCTACATCTGAAATTTCCTGTGGAACGGCGTCTGCGAGATTTTGATTCGGTGGAAAACCCATAGGAGGTTGAGGTTGTTGTCCTTGTTGAAAGGCAGGTGTTGGTGGAAAATTCCATTGAGAAGTTGGTGTCGGTGCCGGTAATTGTGCAACTCGTTCCATAAGCAAAGCCTGTTGAGCTATTTGTTGGTTTATTTGTTCTTGGGTTATTCCTCCCAAGTTAGGGTTAATAACTGAAGAAGAAGTTGTTACTGTGAACATAGGCATGGAAGATGAAGATGTAATAATACCATCCCTCATCAAGGAATGTTGTGAATTTATTAAATCGGAGTTCATATTTTCTTGATCGGGCTGGTTCATTAGTTCATTTTCATTGAGATTCACCCTTGTATCATCCTTTTCCTCCATACCATTAAGTTTTGCGTGTTCCCTTAGGGCGTCTACTATATTCGTTGCCATTATTTCACGTAAGTAGTGTAAAGAATGTGTAAAAGAAAAGAGCGAACTAGTACAATATGTACTACACTTGAGCACTTGGAATTGTGAGCTAATAAAGTCGGAAAAGTTAGAAAAATCAAGAAACTAGAATAAAAGAAAGGAAAAGGTAGAGAGGCAGTCTTAGTAACTACGCTCTGCTACCAATTTAATGTTTGAGTGTGTTGAGTTAGAAGAGTGTGACATAACAAGATAGTTAATAACGTAGATGTAATCTTACAATAAGAATTAAAGTTACTAAAACTCTCGCTACCAACCTTTCTCAGTAGATATGTAGTGGCTTCTATGGTATATTGCTAGAATGATTAAGAATAATGGCAGCATGCAAACACGATGCTTCAGAATTTGTAAAAATATACGCTCACACAAGAAATTCCAGCAGCAAACTCAAGCGTTACTGAAAAAAAATAAGCAGGGATTAGCATTCAGGGACTAAAGCAAAAAATATAAAAGGGTATTGCACAGGTAAATCGAATACATTCCTTGACCTCTGTTTACACATATTAAGTAATGAGCTTTTACTTTAAGACTTACGCACACAGAGTTCCAAGGCTAGTTGAAAACATCATTTATTAAAAGCAAGGCAAAGGCAATCTTAAGGATGCTTTTTAGAATCAATTTAATAGAGTCAATGTGTGCAATTAAGGTTAGGCAAGTGAGGAACAAGGGAAGAGTAAGAATCGTCGGGTTAGTTGGTTATTAAAGGAAGATTAAAAGTCAAGGTAGTTGCTTTAAAAGACGTAGATTCTTAGTGAAACTTGATAAAATGTAAGTGTAGTTTTTATGTTACTGTATTTAAATCACTGTGATAGATTTATTAATGATTCTTTATTTCTTTACAGGACAGTCCCAGCAAGATGTTAATGGAAAGAAGAATGTATAGCATTAGAGGTTATTCAGCCACACCTACACCAAATCACCAAAGTTGAAGTATGGATAAATGTGTACCCCTTATATTGCTTAAAAGAACAGAAATAATTTAAGGCCAAGTAGAGTAATATTTTCTTTTTTAGTTTTTATTTCTTATCAAATTTATAAGTAAAATTGGTAGTTTATAAATAATACAATGTATAATTTTTTATTAAATAATAAATCACACCTTCTCACCTAACTTATCTTTAAGAAGATAAGTTATATCATCCACCTTCTTTCCCACTTATTGGACAATAATATGGTTAGTAATTGAATAGATGATGTAGATGAAGTAAATGGATGAATTAAGGAGATGAAGTAAATGGGTGATTGATGTAGATGAAGTAGATTAGTAAATGACTTAAATTATGTAAATAATGTAAATAACTTAATCCTAAATAATAAATAATTTACAATTAATATTAGTTTTATTGCC
>JABUQX010005308.1:0-2500 GCA_015478945.1 Trachelipus rathkii | reverse complement strand
ATCATATACCTATCAACCCTTTCTTGAATGTTGCAATCGAGTCGCACTCAGCAACCTCCTATGGCAAACTCCAAAATTTAACAACCTATTACTGAAGCATGCTTTCTCATATCAAGATGGCATGCTTTCTTCTTAATTTTCTTATTATGCCCCCTTGGTCACCTTCCATGCTCTACTATGAAAAATTTATTGGTCTCTGTATTATCAGTAGATGTAAATATTTTGTAGACTTGTCTTATGTCCCCTCTGAGAAATCGCCTTTTCTACAGAAAACATTCCTAACACCCTTCAGCCTCTCTCTCGTAGCTCAACCTCAAACCCAGAAATCATCACTTGTTGCCCTACGTTTTTGCACGATATTTGATTTTCTTGAAGATACTTTCTTTAAATAAAGGGGCCCAAGCTTGTGCACAATACTCTATTACTGGCCTAACACAGCTATTATAGAGTTTACTTATAACTTCCTTGCTCTTGTAAACAGCTTTCATTACCAATTTTGTGTTCCAACATCACCCAGTAGCTTTATTCCCTGCTTCAAACACTGATTTGCCACTTTCAGTTATTGATTATAATCATACCTAAACCTCTTTTTCTTGCTCCACAGTCTCAAGTTTGACCATTCATATCATGGTTAAAACTTTTATTTGGGTAACCTAGGTGAAGAACCTACATTTTACTAATAAAATTCATTTGCCACTTATCTACTCTTAAAGTTTATCAAGATCATTTTGAATCTTTATACATCCTTCACTATTCTAACTGTGATGTGTGCACTTTGGTATCATCTGCAGCTTAAACACTTTGCATTTTTAAGTCCCTGGTTTTAAATCATTTATATGCGACATATGAGAACAATAGTGGCCCAGCACTGAACCCTGTGGGTACCACTCTTCACTATTTTCCATGATGATTTATTACCATTTAGTTATACACTGTTTTCTATTTCACAACTCTTTAATCTAACCATGTACCACCCCACCTATACCACAGTTGCAATAACTTTTGCATCAGCCTTATGTGAGGAACCTTATCAAGGGTTTTGCTAAACTCTGAATATATAATATCAACTTGATCTCCTCTGTCAATGCAGTCAATGTGCCATTCATAAATTCTAAAAAAAGGTTTGTCTGGCTTTGCTGACCTACCCTTTCTGAGAAACCGTGCTGAGTCATTACAATACCTTGTTATCTTCTAAATATTTCTCTATATGACCATTCAGTAACTTTTCCAAACCTTTACCACCAGAGATATTAGCTAACTGGCTATAATTTCCCAAATCTTCCTTACCTTTCTTATAAATAGGCACAGCATATGCTGTCTTTCAGTCATCTGGTACCTTGCCAAATGTTATAGATCACATAAAAATCAAATAGTGCCTTTGCAATGCTGTTGCTACCCTCTGTCAGAATTCTGCCATATATATACCATGAGGACCTGCAGCTTTACTTTGTTCAGTATGATCTAATAGACGTTTAATATCTTTTACATCAAATTCAAATTCTGTAAGTCTATTATTTTGTTTACATGCATACACATGCATGCAAAAACTATTATCTAATCTTTCCTTAGTAAACACACTGAAGGAAAATAAGCATTGAAAATGTTGACCAACTCCTTATCAGAACTCCACACTTAATTTCATCAATTTTTTTTTAATTGGACCAATTGTCATATTCTTTTTAAATTTATAAAGCTAAAGAACCTTCTTTGGGTTCTTACTACTATTCCTTGCTAGGTTAATTTCTGGTTCTCTGTCTTACTTATTGACTGGGTTAAAGTTCTATTTTTATTTTTGCTATAATTTTCTAAATCTCCCTCCCTATTACTGCCCTTTAATATTTTTAAAACATCTGCTTTTCAATAATTTTCTCTCATCTCTCTGTTCCACCAGGTTTCTCTTCGCCACCTAATGGGTTTTTATCTTTTCGGCTGCCTGACTGAATATTCATTAAAATTTGTTTAAATGTTTCCCACATGATAAAACAGATTTGGTCTTTAAACTCTTATCCCAGTCAGTTGTACTAAAGCATGTCTCGGAATTTGGTAAAATCGCCATTTTGGAAATCTATGATCTTTCCCTTATTAACTTGCAATTTGGGCCCAGATATCACATTCATACTAAATCTAATTATATTATGGTCACTAAGTCTAGATTCTCACCTCCAGCTCCTTCATCCACCATACTTTCATTGTTAGTTAATATTAAGTCTAATGGTGCATCATATCTTGTGGGTTCTTGGACCATCTGGGTCAAGAAGTTATCTAGTATACAATTTATGAAGGCAGAACCACTATGGTCCATATTAGACAAGGAATCCCAATGAATGCCAGGAAAATTAAAATCACCATTATGGACTATACATTTTTCTTTACTGTGGCGCTGTCTCAATTTCTTTCCACCAATTTCTGCATCTATCTCTTGACTTTCTGGCCAGGAGGTCATATAAAAATGCCCCTATTCTATATGATTTTGTATATATTGTTTCTCATAGGAAGGAAG
>JABUQX010005307.1:12500-22372 GCA_015478945.1 Trachelipus rathkii | reverse complement strand
ATATATTACATATTATTATTATAAGGTATTATATATATATATATATATATTATATATATATATATATATATTATTATTATATATATATAAGAGATATTATTATTATATTTATATATATATATATATATTATTTATATATAGGATAAATATTATTATTATGCTATATATATATACATATATATATATATATTATTATATATATATTATTTATATTATATATATATAGTATATATATATTTTTATGTATATATATATATATATATATGTATAGAAGTTATTATATATATTTAGTAAGAAGATATATATATATATATTATGTTATATATTACATATTATTTTATATATATTTATTATATTATATATTATATATATTATTATATATTTACTAGTAATATATATACATTATTGCTATTGTTATATATATTATTAAGTTATTATTTATACATATATATTATTATTATATTATTATTATATATATTATTACATACATATACATATATATATATATATATATATATTGCATGTATATATATACATATATATATATATATATACATATGTATATATGTATATGTATATATATTATATATACATATATATATATATATATAATATATATATATATTATTAAAGATATTATTATTATTATTATACATATTATTATATATATATTATTATATATGTATATATTATTGTTATATTATTATTATTATTATATATATATATTATTTGTTATTATTATTATTATTATTATTACATATTATTATTATGATATTATTATTATTATATATATATATATTATTATTATATATTATAGATATTATATATTATTATTATTATTATATTACATATTATATATTATTATTATTATTATTATTATATTATTATTATATATATATATATTATTATATTATTATTATTATTATATTTATATTATATTAATATATTATTATTATTATTATTATTATTATTATTATATTATTATTATTATATATATATACATATTACATACATACATATATAGGTTGCCTTAACTCATGCAAAACATTTCTTTTGGGTTAAGTTACATTTGATTATAGGTTATTTTTTTTCTATTTCTAATGGGTTCACGATGACCTCAACGTTCGATATACACATATTAATAAGCACACACTTTTTATTTTTTAATACTAAGTTAAAAACAGGGAGACTAAAATTAAGATTCTTGGGGTGGGGAAGCCATGAGCTTTCGTCCAACATTACGGATGGACCTTTTCAAATGGAATGTATTTACAACAAAGCGATGGCCTGCCGACTCGGAGGGTTATTGTTAGTTTCAGGAAAGTTTTAGTTGGTTGGTCTTTTGTTATTTTTAAGATCAGTGAAATACTTTGAGGAGAGCAATATAAAAGACAGCAGTGAATTTTTACAACGCATAAAAAAACATAAGCCCTTCTTCACACCAATTACTCAGTTTCGACGTCGAATCTCTATTTACCTCTGTCCCTGTCCCCTTTACGTTAAATCTACTCGAACAGTACCTAAATCAGCATCAAGTCAATCTCTCTCACCCCTTTTCTCTAATAAAAGAACTTATAACTCTCACATTAAACCACAATTTCTTCACGTTCAATGGAAAATTCTATAAGCAGACCCAAGGACTCGCAATGGGTTCCCCCCTCTCACCTACATTAGCAAATATATTTATGGAGTTGCTGGAATTCTACCATATTTTACCCCACCACACCCTCAATAACTCTCATTGGCTCCGTTATGTCGACGATGTGTTCGCCGCCATACCCCATCATACAAACCCACAAGACATTCTAACCTTTATAAACAACATACATCCCTCCATATCATTCACTCACGAACTTTCGCACAACCACACTCTACCATTTCTGGACACGCTTCTTATGTGGAAAGACTCCCCCAATATCACACATACAGTATATAGAAAACCCACCTCCCCTCCTAACTACACCCACTGGTTCTCTGCCCACACCAAAAACATAAAAATAGCCACTCTCAGCAGTCTATATCTCAGAGCCCTAAGAATATGCTCTCCCAACCACTTAAATTCAGAAACCAAATTTCTACATACTACGTTCACCAAACTCAAATACCCCCCCTACATAATCAATTTGGCCTACAAAAAAGCCAAAAAAAACTTTTATAACAACAAACAAAAAAATCAGAAAACTTCAAAAACTTTTTTGCCCCTCTCTTTCAATATAGAACATAAATTAAAACAACACATACCAAATTCAATCATATTAACTCACAATAACATATTCACTCTCAAACGCACTCTCAAACCCCCTAAACAAAGAAACAATATTCAACAACAATGCGTATATCAAATCCCGTGCTACAATTGCCCATCTGTATATATTGGAGAAACAAACGATTTATCCCGACGCATATCTCAACATAAAGCAGATTTAACCGACGACAATATAAACTCTGCTCTCACCACCCATCGCACCAATACCATCATAAAATCAATTTGACAAACACCACCACACTCAAAACCATAAATCAAGTACAAAGTAGAAAATAACAGGAATCCATATCCATATACATTTATAACACAAATAACTTTAATAAATCAGCCGGTCAATTCAAGCCAGACAAAATACAAAATTCAATATTGCTTTCCTCAAAGTATTTCACTGATCTTAAAAATAACAAAAGACCAACCAACTAAAACTTTCCTGAAACTAACAATAACCCTCCGAGTCGGCAGGCCATCGCTTTGTTGTAAATACATTCCATTTGAAAAGGTCCATCCGTAATGTTGGACGAAAGCTCATGGCTTCCCCACCCCAAGAATCTTAATTTTTAGTCTCCCGGTTTTTAACTTAGTATTAAAAAATAAAAAGTGTGTGCTTATTAATATGTGTATATCGAACGTTGAGGTCATCGTGAACCCATTAGAAATAGAAAATAAATACCTATAATCAATGTAACTTAACCCAAAAAATATTTTACGCCAAGGGTGAGCAACTTATATAAATATTTACAACTACGTTTAAGTGGTTTATATCTACGTATATATATATATATATATATATATATATATATATATATATATATATATATATATATATATATATATATATATATATATATATATATATATATATATATATATATATATATATATATATATATATATATCTGTGTGTATATACGTGTGATTATTTAATCTCTTTCGATGGCCGGAGACCTACCAAATTAAACCGGTTTTAGGAAAAACCTAAATGTATGGTCAATTTAAAAGAATAAATGCCCCGATACACGAAGTTTGAAAATGTGCAGGTCAAAGTTGTTTGGAGAACTAGATAAAGGGTGTTTTCCAAATTTAAAGCATTAGAGTTAAAGAAAGATCGAGCGTGGTTGTTATATCTAGGGTTACAGAACTGGAAAGAGAAAGAATGAGAATGTGTTGAAAGACTAGTTATACGATTTCTAATCAGAGGAGGTGGCATTCGACCTTAGAATTCAGTAGAGCAGTGTCCATTGTATTCCCGATAGTTTAAGGAGAATGATAAGAGAGAATAGAGTTACTGTTAAAGTGGGAGGATTCAGATAAGATATGGAACAACCTTTTAGAAGGTGCTATGGAACATAAAGTAGGAAAATAACGACGACGAATGGGATGTAGTTGGGGACAATGATGAAGATATAGTGAGCAGATTAAAGGGTGTGGCGATGGAAAAATTTGCAGATGGGATGAGGGTTCCAAGACATGCAATGTCTATGAGTAATATTGGTGTGACCAATACGGTGGCGCGTAAGTATCACCTCGTGCAAGCGCTTTCGTCGGTGAGAGGAAGACCACTCAACAATATTCGGCTTTATATTTCTAAGTTTTGCCCCTCGCTGATCACTTGTCCAGCACCTTCGCCAATAAGACCGGAAGCCTTGTCGGAGAGCAGGATAGTAATCATTTGATGGGGGGCGACCTTGTCGAATAGGATCCGGGAGGTACTTAGAATAGCACCGAAAAGAAGAGGTGGCCATTTTGGACTCTCTATAAGTGATTTCGTTGTCTGTTACCCCTACTTGAGAAGGAGTTGAACATAGAATGATTTGTTTATTACGAGAGTGGAGCAGCAGATACCGTTGTTTTTAGAATAGGGAGCTTTAAACACCTAGAGGGTGCTGAAAAAGTCTGAGTAAATGACATAAGAGTGATCTTGGTTAAGGAATAGAATTCCAGAAAAGGCAGTCATTATAGCCATTAACTCTTGTTTTAGAGCCGTCAGTAAACGCTAGAGTAAATCAGCCGTGAACTGCGGAATGCGACAGGATTGATACCTTTAACAGCTAGATTTGAAGAGAGACGTCAGAACCAGGCAAACAGTGGAAGCAGGAAATAGCCAAGGTGTATACCCATCGTCATCAGAGACTAAAGAAATGGGAGTTGTGGAGTCGACAGTCGACATATACAGTATGCTCAAATGCATTGTTTACGTTTTTGACGATTAATTCGACGAGATCTCGGCGTAGCTACTTTAAAAATAATCTTGTTTTGGGTGGTGTGGGTTCTTTTGTATTGTGTGTTGAATTTTTTCTTCTCCCGGTTAGCTTGTGCATACTCTTGGGATCAATAAGGAGTTGCCGAACGCCTACCTGGGAAAGATCGAGGAATGCAAACTTCCGTTGCCGTGATGATAACTTTCTGGAAGAGGTTAATGGCATCATTAAAAGTTGGAAACAGCTTATTGAAGGGAGAAAGTGAGATAGCTCTAGCCAGATGAAAAGGAGCTTACTCCGCTCGGTCATAACGAGAGCTGGAAATGGTTTTTAACATTGGGCTCGGTGCCAGTTCATTCAAGGCTATTGAGTAATGGTCGCTGCCGCATAGGTAATCAGAGCGGGATCAGTTGAAGCGACCCATGGGAGAATGGGAGCAAAAGGAAATATCTATACAGGAAGAAGTGTGTGTATCGAAACTTTGATATGTAGGGAGTTCTGTGATAATTTATCCCATGGTAAAGGGGGTTAGGAGATCAACAAGGGTCTTAGACTTAGTCGAGGTGACAGAGTCGGCCCATAAGGGGTGACGAAGATTGAAGTCTCCCAGTATAGCAACCGGAGTTGGGGGCTGCTTAAAAGAGTCGGCTAAGTCAATCTTACTAAACTCACTACTGGGAGACAAGTAGATCGAACAGGCAGTGAGATCGATGAACAAATGGATACGTGCTTCCACCGTATGAAGTCTAGTTCGAAGAGAGACTGGAGAATAGGGGATAGACAAATAAATGAGAACTCTTGCTCCTCCTCCATCATTGTCATCTCATTCTATAGAAGTTAGTAGCGATTTTTTTCCGACGGTTGGAAGAAATTTCGATAATATAGTTGAAGTTCCTGCAAACATATTCGCTTTGGTGTACATATGTTAATTAGTTGAAAAGGTTCTGTTGAATTATAGTAGTAGCCAAAACAATCCATTGAAAAAAGGTGGCCATACTATGCTGTTATGAATATTATGAAGATAGTCTTTTTGAGACAATTGTCTCTATGTGACTAGGGGATAATATTGGAGGTGGATACAGTTGAGGAGGAAAGGCTGAGACGTGGGTCCTGACGAGGAGGAGCAATGAACCCTGGTGGTAAGGAATAGTAGTACAACAGAGATTTTATTTGTACGACCAGTTTTTGATTGGAGTTTTCTGTGGAATCTGGTGGAGGGACTTCGCCATGAATGCGAAGTATGTCGAGTTCAACCAAGTTCAAGTTATTATATGGACTTGGCTGGTCATTGGAATAGCAACCAGGGTTCTCATTTTTGGGAATGGGAGCGATATTAGTATTTGCCAAGCAAGCAGATTCAGAAAACTGTGGAGAATATGGGGCTGTTTCCATGAAAACAGAGAGAAGAAGGTGTTACCGGAAAAGTGTCATGTTTTTGAAAAGGTGTTGGAGTTGCGATATTCGGATCCGTAGGGTTACGAAAGTCTTATGCTGGAGACATTGTACAATTTGAGTTAAGATGGGAGATATTTGGGTCCCATTTCATGCCGCCAACAGATCCAAAGCGCTTAGTGCGTTTGCGATGTTTGCGTGGAACGGTCTTCCATTCACCTCCCTCTGAAGCGCAGGAAGAATTAGAAAGAAATTGGGTTGTTACATCAAGCTCTCTTTGGGAACTATAATCCGTTTCATCCGCTAAGGCATACAATCCATTAGGGAGTGCTCAGATAGGAAATTCGGAAGAAGAGTTATTCAGAAGAGCTGGAATAATCCTGCAAGCTATCAGAGGATTAGTTGGTGGGTTATTCGACAACTGTGGTTGCCTGGGTTCAACCTATTGATGTCAATGCTTTTGTCTCAAAAATAAACTTATGGCGAGGTCTCTTCTGAGTTGTATTTTTTATATCAAGGGTCGGTGTATTTTGCTTTAGAAATTCAGATATTTTATATTTTAGCGAGTAATCTTTGCCTTGGTGCTCAATCTTTTGTTTCTGTTTAGGGACATCTTTTACAGGAGTTAGAGTGAGGGTGGGAGACGGATTATGGGAGAAAGAAGCAGGTCTCTTACGGGAATTTGAACTCATCGGGAGAATATGGGGCAGAGTTTCTTGGCAGGAAATGCTTTTCAAGCTATGTGGAGGATGAACAGACTTTGTTTCGCTGCTGGTTATTTGAAAGTTAGCACTAGGGGTAAGACTGTTGACGGCATTTTGGTCGAGAGATTGGATTGAAGGCTGTTTTTTGACTATATAAATAGTCGGCAATATAGGCATAGGCGAGCAGGTTACTCTAACTGCTTGAGTATTTTTAAGATTTTGGGGGAAGAGCTCTATTGGAATGGAGTTGTGTCGTTGGGTTGACACGCGAAGACAGGGAAGGGGGGGGGCTACTGTAATTGTAGCATACGATGACCTTGATTTTGTAGGATATTTTTCTTTGAGCTGGTGTATGGTATCTCTCCTGCTCATTTTTGTATGGTGCATAACTCCAATACCTCCTGTTCAAACAGGTAAGAAGGGTATTTAAGGAAAAAGTTACAGTGGGATCCTCCACAGTTTTTGCAGAGTGGTGTGTTTTCACAAGGAATGTGAAATTCTTCTTCACAGACTGCTCATATATAATGCGGTCCCTACATTATTTTCGTGAATGAGCGAGCCGCTGGCATTTAATGCAACGTCTGGGTCCGGGAATAAACATACGAACACTTTAGCTTGTAAACCCAATTTTCACCTTAGTATTTGGAAAAGGGGTGTTAAAAGTCAGTAATAAACGAGGATTTGGGGGTCAGGCGAGTCTCAACGTGGCGGAAATCTTTAAACGTACTACCAGGTAATCTTTTATGCTGTAGATTTCTGATAATGACAGGAATATCTTCGTCTTTCTGTTCTAAAGAGTAAGTAGTGCCTTTCCATTGTTTCTTATTTCATAAGCAGTGGAAACAAGAGGGATGTTTCCCAGAGAAGTTATAGATAACAAGATAGAACTTTGATTTCGGCTAGAAGCTTGAACGAGAAGAGACCCATACTCATTAATGTGAATGGGGTCTTCAATTCCTAAAACTTTTTCAAGTGCATTACTAAGAATGATAGTTCTTATTTCAGTAAGAGTTTTGGAGGTGGTCGTTCGCAATAAGTAATACATCGGAAATGTTCTGTCAGTTGGCAGTCCCGGAGGGGGAGCAGCATACGGAGTAAACAATTGAGACTAGGACGGGGGGCATCTTTTCGGGGTTACCCTAGCCGTTTGGGCACCTGGGATATCGAAGGGGTGCTAGACGACTGATCACTGGAGATAGACAGGGCCTTCCAGTTGAAGTGGAGGGAATCGTGCTATTTATATTGGTAGTGCAATTCAGAAGAGTATGTCCATTAATCGGTGCAGGTTTGGTAATCGTTATATTCATTAGACTCCAAGGCAAAGTAAGGTTTTCCATGGTATATTTAATCAAAGGGTTCCCCTTGATGGTGGGTGTCAAACCATATGAGGTTTGTTCCCGGAGGACCGCGATAAGCGGAGTGTAATATCTTATTATAGATGTTCCAGAGAGGTTACGGTAAAAGATCCAAACCTGGTGTTAGCACGAACGGGTGATGCGGTTCACACCTTTTCAGCACTGATGACATCAGGTGCCTCCCCTTCCCAAAAGGATGGGTGTCATCGGTGTTCATCTACCTCTCTGGCAAAAAAAAAAAAATAAAAAAAAATAAAATTATATAGAAATTGTGGTGGAGAAAGTGGATAAAAAAAAAATTAATATGAAAATGAGGGAAAAGGGTAAAGGCTGAAAGATTACATATCTGACAAATGCAAATGCACAAATGCATAACAAATGCACATACTAGTTCTGGTTCCGGAGGGATGCAAAAAGTCTCTCAATTATTGATTCTTATCCCTATGTCAAGCTCCTGGTTGTATACTAAGAGCATAACACCATAATAAAAATCAATACCCCAAGCGGGGAATATATATATATATATATATTATATATATATATATAATATAATATATATATAATATAATATATATATATATATATATATATAATATAATTATTATATATATATATATAATATTGTATATATATATATATATATTATAATATATATATATATATATATATAATATATATTATATTATAAATATATATATATTATATATAAATATATATATATATATATTATATATATAATATATGTATATATATAATATATATATATATATATATAGATATATATAATAATATATATATATTAATATATATAATATATAATATATATATATATAGATATATATATATATTAATAAAATTTATATATATATATATATATATATATATATAATATATATATATATAGTATGATATATATATATATATATATATATATAATATATTATATTATATATATATATATGGACAAGTTACTTAACGCCCACACGGAACGGGAAGGTCGGCACAAAAAAATTTCACAGGTACATCCTATGATACAAAATGTTCTAGGGACGAAATGAATTTTTTTTTTTTTTACCTATGTTCTAGGGGCGAAATTTTGTAGGTGTAGGTTAGGTTAAGTTAGGCGTTAGGTTAGGTAGGTTAGTTAGGTAGTGTAGGTTAGGTTACGTTATGTTAGGTTACGTTAGGGTTAGGTTAGGTTGTAGGTAGGTTAGGTAGTTAGTTAAGGGTTAGGTTAGGTAGGTTAGGTAGGTTAGGTCAGGTCAAAAAAAATTTCATTTCGCCCTAAAACATCTATTTATTATCATAGGGTCTACTTGTGAAATTTTTTTTTTTATTCGAAATCTATTTTCGTGTGGCGTTAAGTAACTTTTACCTATTAATATAGATATATAGTATATATAGTATAAATATAGATATTATATATATACAGTATATATATATATATATATATATATATATATATATATATATAATATATATATATATTATATTATATATATATATAATATATAATATCACAATCCAATTAACATGAATACTGTATTAAACTATAATCGTTCAATTTTTAAAATTGGTATAAAAAATTTATTGAAAGTTTTTTATTATTGATTTTAGTACTTTATCCATCTTGTTTCAATGATATTAAAAATACGTCCGAAAACTTAACCTGCTAACGAAATTAGACTTTTCGTTTCGTGTGGGATATATATATTTTTCGATTATCTCTATATCGTATCATCATTATTTTTTCGATAGTCGATAATTTTTTAAGTCATGAACGATTCAGATAGTATATACAAAAGTATGCAAATTAATTTAAAATAGATGAAAATTTTGCAAAGAACCAACTTTATTCATTGTTTTACCCTTAAAAGTCATTACCCTTAATAAATATTATAAGCGTCTTAAGCTTTACTTAATTTATATATATTATATATTTATATATAATATATAT